>CAKAOI010052058.1:0-13746 GCA_916701655.1 Sebastiscus albofasciatus
TATATATATATCTCTTAAGCAGAAGTCCTTGATGTTCCAGGAGGCTGCGTTACCTTGGTGATGGTTCCCACAGCCTTGGTGCGTCCCTCCCTGAACACCAGCCTCTGGTCGCAGTGCAGGTACTCGGGGGTTTTGATGAAGCGGAAGTGGACTGAAGCCTTGTCCCCTGTTCGTAAGCAGTCTCTGTTCATGGACAAGATGGTGGCTGTCTGCCTTATGCTGCCGCAGTGGACTGTGAGAGTGAAGGGGGGAGGAAAAAGAAACAGGAGAAATGAG
Organism: Sebastiscus albofasciatus; assembly: GCA_916701655.1. NCBI lineage: Eukaryota > Metazoa > Chordata > Actinopteri > Perciformes > Sebastidae > Sebastiscus > Sebastiscus albofasciatus. The sequence continues at coordinate 277 of CAKAOI010052058.1, forward strand.
TTTATGTGTACTGCAAAGGCAACAGTGAATCACTAAAATATGCACTGTGAGTGAGTCTTAAGAAAATCATTTTGCAGAACATGCCAGCTCCCCCCACCCCCCAACTCCTTGACCTTCTCCGTGTCATGGTTACCCACCCATGGCCTGGTATCTGGGGGATATCGTAGTGGGGTGATGCAGCACCAGGATCTCGGCCTCAAACTCCCAGGTAGCCTGTGGGCACAGCCTCGGGGAAACCATCACCATTCCTTTCCTTATGGACGAACGCTTGATCTATACAGAGAGCAGTGTGACAGGAGGGAGGAGGGAGGACACAGGAACAAAGAAATGCTCATTCTTCAACACGGTGCTATAATTTGTCCAGATTATCTGTATTAGATCAGCGGAGCATGATCAGAGAGATGGAAGAAACGAGGGAAGCTGGGGGAGATTTATTCCCTTCCTACCTTTTTGAGAGCAAATGAGGCGGTCTGACCACCCCGGACCTCCTTCACAGGCATTCTCTTGCGGTGGATTGATTTGACGGCGATGGGGATGAAGCTGCCCAACGGGTCCGGCCCTAGTAGCATCGTATCATTCAGACGTATGAGTCCACGTAAAGTAGTCCCCGATACTACTGTTCCCACTCCCTGAGACGTGAGCAGAACACAACCGGTGGTCATTTAGCATGATGTTCCTCACTTAGGCAGTTCACACAGTAAAATGCATTTAGTGATTTAGTGAGTTTGTCACAGGTGAGCGTACCGGGACGGAGTAGGTGTCGTCTATCTGAAACTCAGCCGGCTGGTCGTCCCGGTAGGAGGTCCTGGAGGAGAGCAGGTTGAGAAACATCTTGAGCAGGTCCATGTTCTCTCCGCTTACATTGGAGATCTGAAAGATGGGACACATCCTGGGGACACAACACACACACACAAACACAAACACAAAAACACACACACACACACAAACACACAAACACACACACACACACACAGGTTACAAAGGATCATTTTCACTCTTAAGGCCTTTACATAAATGACATGAAAATGCGAAATACTCACCTGCGAACATTCTATGTGTAAAGCTTTTATTGTGAAAGGTAAGAACGGAAGGAGTGGCTCTGGTCTGCGCTACCTTTGTCAAGGTTGAAAGGAATAATAACGTTTGCCTAAAGTTTGATGTACAAATAAATCGCACGAAGAAACAAAGAGAGAAAAGACTCGGTACCTCTCCGAGCTGAAGTTTGAAGCCGTGACAATGACGTCGTCCGTGTTCTGGACCAGGACGGGGATCTTCCTACAGCCGGGGGACTTCAGTAACCTCTGGAGCAGCTTCAGGGTCTCTGTTATGAGCAAACAAAACCACAAGAATGATGGCACATAGCCTGATAAATGAGACAATACATGTGCAGTCAGACTGCATATAAAATCACAAATGACAGTACAACACACCAACACATGGCGCAGCTTTTCAGGAAAATATAACGGCATATTGACGCATACTTCTTATTGTTGCATTGTGTTTTAAAAATAAATCTAGTTTGAGTTCTAAACGTGACTCCGCAGGACTGACCTTGCAGGATGTTGGCTGGACACATGTCTATCTTGGTTACCACCACAAACACAGGCACATTCAGGGCTAAAGCCAGGCCCAGGTGCTCTTTGGTCATCCCTACGATACCGGCATTACTGCCCACCTGGCGACGCAGAGAGAGAGAGAGACAGACATCTTTGTCTATATTTTAATAAAAGAAACAGGAACACAGTATTTCCTATTGCCCCCCACACACTCCCCTTCTCACCATGAGCATGCAGAAGTCAGGCAGGTGTCCGGTCATCCCAAACACCGTGGTCTTCAGGTATTTCTCGTGGCCAGCCAGGTCTATGAAGGTAATGACCTTGGAGGACTTCTCACAGATTTTGGTCCAGTCCAGGCTTCCTCCGTGACTGTCTGGTTTGTTCACCACCTAGAGCCAGACAGACAGACAGACAGCAGCAGACAGACAGACAGACAGACAGGGGCCGAGTTAAAGCCCTGACACACCGAGCCGACAGTCGGACAGTTTGGGGCCGTCGGTGAGCGTCCGTCGGCCTAGTTTTTGCGGCGTGTCCCGCATCGTCAGCTCTAGTCTGCCCACGTCGGAGGCAGGAAGTGAAGAAAGCAAGCCGAGTAAAGTCAACATGTTTCATCTTCATCTCATCTGATCGTTCCAACACACGGATATTTTCACAGCAACATGAACATCTGGAATGAAGCTAAGTGGTGAGCGAGAGTGGTGTGGAAATGGTCGGCAGACACTGCTTTGTTTCATGAACGTATCATAACAACGGCTTGTATATCCGCCGATTCACTGTCTTCCGATTTCCCTTTTTGAATAACGAATACAGACTACCGCCGCCTGCTGGTGTGGAGATTTACGTCTCTCATGCAGATGCAGAACGTACGTGGTTGATGGTAGTTGCCGGTGTGATCAAGTGCAACTTTTTGGCCGAGAGAAAGGCGACGTGAGGCGACTCAACAGTCGGCCTTCGTCACCGCTAGTTCTTTGATGTAGGTTTGGTGTGTCTGGGGCCTCATCATTCACACTGTATCCACCTCCATGTGCTCCACACGTACATTAGGGATGTGACGGTGAGGAAATGTTCCCACCAGTTAATAAACTTGTGACAACACCGGTGTTAAAGTTTACACCGGACATTTTACAAGCTAGGAAGTCAATATGTGTAGCGCTTACTTTAACCTTTACCGTCGGGTGGCTGCGTGTCTGGCCTCTCCGGACCAGGGGTCTACCTGGCGCCGATTAAGGTAACACTGACTACCGTAGCAAGCCTAACCTATATTAAGCAAGTTGTCGTTTCCCATCTCTCTCCTGGTCGTTGCCAGTTTGTGTAAATAATACAACTATTCTTCCAGAAGCTTCTTTCTGTGCTCTGCCGCCTCTCTACACCCTCACCTGTCCCTCCTGGTCAAACCCCAGGATGTCGTTGCCCACGCTGCTGGTCCTGCCACTCTCCATCTCGTGTTTGTGTCTGAAGAGCTTCTGGCGGGCGAAGCCCCTGCCGTTGTCCAGCTCTCCGTGCGTCAACACACCCAGCAGAGTGCTTTTACCAGCATCCACATTACCCACGACCGCAACCCTGAAGGACAGAGGAGGATCAAAATATCACCTAACAAGGAAGGCAGAACTTTCTGTCTCATTAAAGAAAATGTAATGCAGTGAAAAAGAAAGGAACTCTCATGCTAGTGGGATATTTTACTGGATTGTAACCATCAGCCCTTTTTATTCAGATCTCTGACCGCTCACCTGACCTCCAGGAAGTCCAGCTCACCCACACGCCGGCGGATCAGATAGTCACGGACCAAACCGGCAGCCTCATTTCGCTCTCGGAGTGTTATAAGGTCAGCGTCCACTTGCTCACACATAGAGCGCACCGTGGCTGCTGAGGCCTCCATGTCCTTCTCATCCAGACCCCAGTCACCGCCATCTACGACGAGGGAGAAGAACAAAAGGTAAGTACACAATTTAACATTTAACAACCCTACCATTTGTCCAGGTTTGATGAACAGCTGTGGCACAGATTGACTGAAGAAATAGGGGGGGAAATTGTCTGTGTTTTTCTCACCTGAGCCCATCCCAACCACATAGATGGTCTCTCCACATCCCTCTTCCATCCTGTCCCGTAGCTGGCGTAGTAACGAGTCGTACTGCTCTCCATTTGGGCTGACAAGTGCCAGCTATTGGTTTGAGCATGTGGCGGGAGAAGAAGGAAACAGAGAGAACATTGTTGGAGTTATTATGACCCTGGCTGGATGGTTGTTCTACAATCAGTGGTCAACTCTGGGATCTGAAACATAAAGCCAATGCTGAAGTGCCTTAAACTTTCATTCTCTCTAACAGCCAGCAGGGGGCGACTCCTCTGGTTGTATAGAAGTCTATGAGAAAATGAGTCTACTTCTCTCTTGATTTATTACCTCAGGAAACATTGTAAACATGAGTTTATGGTCTCAATCGCTAGTTTCGAGTCTTCTTCAATACAGCATGATGTTCATTTAGTAAATGATGGTCCCATTTAGAGTCAGATAGACCATAAAGCAGGGTCTTAACTATTCAGAAGTTGGTGATAATTGCAACAGGTGTGGTTGTTTTCATGAGAGACAAGTGACTGGACTTCAAAGTAAGCATCACTAGGGGCATTTTTTCCCTCAGTTCAGACAATATTCATATTCTTATATTCAAAATGTAAGCCACAGTAGAAAGTAAACCTAGAGGGAACGGCAAGTTCAAAAGCTGCTCTCCAAACACTAACGCAGCTGTCTCTCTTCCCATGAAACTCCTCAAGGTTACACCTGAACGCAGTACGATTGGATGAGCAAATACAGCCAACAGCACTGCTCACGCCACTTTAATTCAGTACAGCTGTGAAGGCATTTTACCATGCTGTGGTGGTAATGCTTCTAGCAGATTTAATAATTAATAGTCAATTAAAACACATCAGAGACGGCACCAACCTGTCAACCATTCAAATCACTAATCAAAACACACCAACTGCTTTTAATGTGTGATTAATGCTGTGTTTAATATATTATGATGTCCTTGTTTATCATCATTTTAGCGCTATATAAATAAGAAATATTATTATTATTATTATAATTGTTATCATTATTATTATTATTATCATTATTATTATTATTAATAATAATAATAATAATGGTAATAATAGTAATAAATATGTAATGATAATTAATAACTCAAAATGATGCATCATAAATCCATAAATTGGGTCTGTCTGCAATTAGTTTATTTTAAATAACTGAAATTTAACATTAAATTCCATATAAAATGCCACCCAATTTTAGAAAAACTTCAAAATGAATAAAATAAAATGAAATGAAATGAAATGAAATAAAATAAGATTAAATTAAATTAAATTAAATTAAATCAATTAATTGAGCCTCATAATCTCAGGGCTGCTATGCAGTTCTTGGCCATGCTTTATAATGGCTTTAATATTTCATAAACACATAAATTACAGGATGAAGTTCTTTATAAATTAAATGTTTATTGAACTACTCTACTAAACAGAAAAACAAATGAATAAATGATGAATAAAATGAGGACAATGAATGAAGCTTTTCTGAATGAAAGTGGACGATGTGTGACCAGGTGGGATCGGTGACTGATATCCGTGATTACCAATTAAATCTTTGTTTGAATGGATCAATGCTCCGCTCGGCAGTTGAGAGTTTAAGAAACACCAGGAAAGATTGTGAAGCAACTCAACCTGATTTTAGGGGAGATGCTAGTTTAGGCATCCTGCTGGGCCGCCCTGACCAGAGGCAAGAAGAGCAAGAAGAGCAGGAAGAGGGACTGTGGGTTGGGTAGTTCTATAGACTTCTGTCCAGAGGTCAGGTGTCATGGTGTGAACCTCCGACCACTCCCATTTGAACTTTCTGGTTTTAAATTCTTGTCTATAAACGTCTTGCAGTCACCACTCTCTTCGCTACACTGCGTTACAAAAGATTTAAATTGGTTGTTATGTGTAGAGGTGCGTGTGTGTACAGTATTGGGGCAGCGAAACCATCCCGAAGCTTTAAATGCATTCAAATATCTTTCACCGAAGCGTCAAAGCCCAAAAACATGGTATTCAGGAAGGACATCCCTAATGCCGTGACTGTTTTATTTCACTATTAAGATAAATTGTGCAGAGAGGTGTCCCTGGAAAACCGGGTTATGATGGTGTTATTAATGCTAAACATCTACATTTGAAAGTAAATTGATGGTGTAACTGAAGCACATCATGGTTCAGTATCATCGGCCCAAAAGTGTGATACTAGATAAATAATCTACAGAAGTAAATCAAAGTATAGACGACACAGCAGCTTATCAGAGACAGACACAAACCAATGAAATTGACAGCAGCCAAAGGTGGACTGCCTCCCTGATGCAACCCTGTGTCATCTACCTTTTAGGAATGTAACACCATTGTTATGTGTAATTTCACCAGAGCCCGACTGCTGTCAATCTCATACATGTTTACAACATTGTAAAAGTCTTACTCATTTGACAGGACTGGATACTTGATAGCTACTTTTCATGCATTTTTTTTTTTTTGCAGACATGGACCTCTTATCAAATGTAGAACCTAACTCAGTGTCTGTGACATGAAATAAAAACAGAAAAAGGACCCAACCCACCCCATGTTGGTCACAAAAAAATGGAAAGAAAAATAAATAAAATAGTAATAACATAAATGATTTTTAAAAAAGTAAATAAATAGAAAATAAAATAAAATAGAGAAAAACATATATAAAATCAAACAATTGATTTAGCTTAAAATAATAGTAGTAATATAATAAATAATAATAAATAAATAGGTCTAAAATAGGTCTGCAGTTCTGTTTTAGTGCTTGTATAGACTGCTAGTAATGTAGTCCAGCAGGTTAACCTGACCCTTATCTTGTTGCCCTGCCTTTCTTCAGCCTGTGTGTGTGTGTGTGTGTGTGTGTGTGTGTGTGTGTGTGTGTGTGTAACACACCATGACTACATGTCAAGTCAATGTTGTGGTTTGTTTGACAACACAGTCTATTATGTTGCAGCTTTAAACAGCAGCAGTATCACTGATATAGTTCAATAGAGACATGTTGTGGTAGCACATGGTGCTTGATAAGCAACTGATGTTAGCTTTAGGTTAGCTTTAGGTTAGGTTAGGGTTAGATTTAGGTTAGGTTGGGTTGAGTTGGGTTGAGTTAGGTTGGGTTGGGTTGGGTTGGGTTAGGTTAGGTTGGGTTAGGTTAGATTAGTTAGGTTGGGTTGAGTTGGGTTAGATTAGGTTGGGTTAGGTTAGGTTGGGTTAGTTAGTTAGGCTAGGTTGTGTTTGGTTTGGTTGGGTTGGGTTGGGTTGGGTTAGGTTGGGTTGGGTTGGGTTAGGTTAGGTTAAGGTTTAGGTTAGGTTGGGTTAGGTTGGGTTGGGTTGGGTTAGGTTGGGTTAGGTTAGCTTTAGGTTGGGTTTGGTTTAGGTTGGGTTGGGTTAGGTTAAGTTAGGTTAGCTTTAGGTTGGGTTTGGTTTAGGCTAGGTTGGGTTAGGTTGGGTTGGGTTAGGTTAGGTTAACTTTAGGTTAGGTTAGGTTAGGTTAGCTTTAGGTTAGGTTAGCTTTAGGTTAGGTTAACTTTAGGTTAGGTTAGGTTAGGTTAGGTTAGCTTTAGGTTAGGTTAGCTTTAGGTTAGGTTAGGTTAGCTTTAGGTTAGGTTAGGTTAAGTTAGGTTAGCTTTAGGTTAGGTTAGGTTAGCTTTAGGTTAGGTTAGGTTAGGTTAGGTTAGGTTAGCTTTAGGTTAGGTTAGGTTTAGGTTTAGGTTTAGGTTAGGTTAAACATCAGCTGGTGTTAGCCACAGCTAGCTCTTTTAGCTTCACTAGAGTCCATAAAGTGTATACTTTATAGTAACGTTTCTCAGTGTAACGTTACTCATTAGTTACAGTATAGAGTAACGCATGATGTTGTGTAATAACATATATATAACACAATACAACAACATCTTGTTTTCATTCATTCATTCATTCATCCACAGAGCAGCTAACGTTAGCTTAGCAGCGGCCTAGCTGTGTTTACCTTGTTGGTGAAGTCGACCCCTCGGTCCTCGGGCTCTCCGTTGAACAGCTCCCCGTCATCAGAGCACTCATCTCCGGCGTCCTCTCCGCATCCGCAGCCTCCTCGGTCCGGAGCGAAGATACTGGCCGGGACTAAAGCGTCGGCCAGCGGGATGGAGACCGGCTTTAGACCCAGTATCTGCTGCTTTATACCCGGTTCATGAGGCTTTAGACCCGGCTCTGCTGCTGCTGCTAGAGATGCCATGGTTCTCTGTCTTTGCCAGCCTGGCAGAGATAAATATCGGTTGTTGTGGTGACGGATGGAAACCAGAAGATCAGATCCACCTCTACCTCTACTAGTGATCAGCTGTTAGTGATCAGCTGCTGATCAGCTGTGAGTCAAACTGCAACAATGTATCAGTTCTTCATCACATCGCAACAAAGTGCTGCTATTTATCAGCTGTCAGTTTACAGTCGAGCCATTTAAAAACAAATAGACACCACCTCATTAATATTAACAAGGAAGGTGTGCGTGTAAACCTTCCTATTCACCAATAGTATTAAAGTCCATGTGAATATATTATCAGTGGACCAATAGCAGTGAGGGGGCTGTTCATATGATTAAAAGGTGGACTTTGTAATGTGTGTGTAAATGGTGTAATCACAGTGTAATACTCCTCTACTGCTTATGTAATGATAATAATAATTTTAAATTTCAAATTGAAAATTGTTGCATCATCTGGCTAAGGAGGAACTTACATAATATAATAATAATAATATAAGATATAGATAGATATAAGATTTAGGACTCATTCATGACATATTTGGTGGGAAAGATTTTGAAGAACTTGCAGTGATCTATTATTTTTTATTTTTTTATTTATATGTATATATATATATATGTATATATTTATTTTTTATCTTAATTTTATTTAAATTTGTATGTATTTTTTGAGCGGTTTTGTTATTAATAAGAGTCAGATTTTCCTTTTTCTTTTTTTTTCTTTCTTCTTTTCCACCAAGATGTGATCTTAGTACCTTATCAGCAAGTACGACAGCAGAATGTGCCTTACTTACATTATATTCTAAGTGCCTTTATATGTGAAAAAATTCAATAAACACCTTTGTCTGTACATATATATATATATATAAATAGAAAAATCTGTGAAATAATACTTATTGATATGCTGTCAGTTTACAGTCGAGCCATTTAAAAACAAATAGACACCACCTCATTAATATTAACAAGGAAGGTGTGTTTAAACCTTCCTATTCACCAATAGTATTAAAGTCAATGTGAATATATTATCAGTGGACCAATAGCAGTGAGGGGGCTGTTCATATGATTACAAGGTGGACCTGGTAAAGTGTGTGTAAATGGTGTAATCACAGTGTAATACTCGTCTTCTACTTATGTAATGATAATTAAAAACATTTTAAAAAGATGATGTTTTAGGGTAATTAATTATCAACACAATATAAGTTTGCAATAAATAAGAAGACGGTTATATTCTGTTTACTTGAAGCTAAACATAAAATTAAAAGGAATTTTTGCATCATCTTGCTAAGGAGAAACTCACATATATAGTAAAAGGGAAATACAATATTTTTTTATAAGGACTCATTCATGACATTTTTGGAGGAGGAAGATTTTGAAGAATTTGTAGTGATCTATTATTATTTTGATTTTTTTATTTATATGTATATATATATAATATATATATATTATTTTTATTTAATTTAAATTTATTTTTTGAGCGGTTTTGTTAATAATAAGAGTCAGATTTTTATTTAATTTTTTTTTTCACTTGTGATCTTAGTACCTTATCAGCAAGTACAACAGCAGAATGTGCCTTACTTACAATATATTCTAAGTGCCTTTATATGCGAAAAATTTCAATAAACATCTTTGTCTCTATATATATTTATATACAAAATCTGTGTAATAATCACTAGAAATTTGTTCAGACAAACTGGCCAGCCAAGTTCCGTATAGGACATATAAGTTAAAATATAGTTTGGTATAAGTTGATAATTAAAACAAGTAATGTTTTTTTTTTTATCCAAAACAGTGACAAGTTTGTGTCTGAGGGTCAATTACACATTACAATGGTATTACTTTTTCTTTTCCCGTTAGAGGGTTACACAGAGTTGCATCAGGGAGACACTCCCTTGTTCACCTTTGGTGTTCAGTCAATGTAATTTCATCATCCTTCATCATCAACATTGCCTTGCATCTAGAAAAGTTGTTTTGTCGTCATGTGAGCCGTACTGATCAAAATGATTAGGAGTTTTTTTTTCACCTCAGCACTCAACCCCTGGAAATGTTTCTAATATACAAATCTCTGTTTGGTTGACACTGACTGCATGCTGTAATATACAAGAATAACATTGTCCAACTGAATGCTGTTGTGAAATCACACTGTTTAGATTCCCATTTCAACTGTAGGTCATAGTTTATATAAGTCAATACTGTAGCTACACAGAAACAGGATATGCACATTTGTGTACAGTTGATTTATTCATGTAGCAACGTGTAAATGGAAAATTCTCTTTTAATCTTTCATATAAAGTCATATACAGGGAACAATGAGAGAATGTTTAGTAGTTCTGATCAGCAAGACATGCAGGTGGTTATTATAGTTACTGTTTTGCACACGTGCCAAAACACGTACAATTTGCTTGAATGAATGAGAAATTAAAATCTGTTGTGAACAACAAAGTAATTGATCAGAGATCTGAGCTCATTGTTTTTAAAAAAAATTCTCATTAAAGAATTAAGCAAATGAGAAAAACTGTCAGGTAAAATTGCAGAAATCCAGCTGTCAGTCAGCCATCATGTAGTGCTGCAGTTCCTCACTGTGACCACTGGATAGCAGTGAACACTCCTGTTTCTAAATAACACGTCACCTTTCAAACTTCATCTATATAGTCCGTGAGCCAGGGGGTTGGTCGTGCCACTTTGGAGGGACCAAGTCTCATAGTGATTTTTTTAAAGGTCTATGTTCCTAGTGTTGGAAAATGCCTGATTGCATTGCAGCAATGGTAGCTTTCTATGTGCTATCACTCCTTTTTTCATCCCTCCATCATTAAAATGTTTCCATCTTTTTTCGCCATTTCACACAAAGATCCAGAATAAAAGAGGGAAACCAACACACAGTATCATGAAGTCATATATCATTATAAAGCTTAGACTATAATCTATCCCTCAGTCACATTGTCATCACTCTGAGATCAAGAGAATTTGACCTTTGACCTCTAATGCTGCAATGGGGCAAATTCTGAATGCCCCAAATGCCCTTATAACTATCTTCATACATATCGGATATGCCCATGGATAGTTCCAGCATAAAGAGCACAAAAAGAGCTTTAAATTGATATATTATATGAATAACAACAATAACAACATTTCTTATCAGAATAAACGTAACTTTGTGCAGTTTGTATCTGATAGAATGTTCAGAACCTTGCATTGGATTCTGTTATTGGGGTTTGTAAATGGCTTTCTTAGCAGCACAAACACAAAATAATACAAAAACTCAAAAAACTGTACTAAGAAATTAATTCTCTATACATTATTTTATGTTTTCCCACTCTTACCTCATTGTCAATATAAACATGTTCCAACTGATGAGGCCCTGATTCAGCAGCAACGGGTTATATTCCAGGTGAAATGTGAAAATGATGTTCACTTTGTCATAAAGGCATGAAACTTGGTACACTTGAACAGTTTGGAGCCTTGAACATTACCAAACATGGAGCCATCGCAAAAACGCCTCACTTCCCACCATAACCAAATTATGTATCATAATTCACATCATAAACTGTTCAGGTGAATAGTTATGGTTATATATATTGAATATTGCTCTACTCTGTACAGTCACTGTATTGTCAGGGTTAATGAACAAAATGAGTAAGCTATTAAAACTCTTCACAACATACATGCAGATAACATACATGATTTTATAGTCTAGCCTGTGTTCTCAGACATTGATATTTGCTTCATACAACATCACTGAATTAACCATTAACTATTCACCTGAACAGTTTATGATGTGAATTTTGATACATAATTTGGTTATGGTGGGAAGTGAGGCGTTTTTGCGATGGCTCCATGTTTGGTAATGTTCAAGGCTCCAAACTGTTCAAGTGTACCAAGTTTCATGCCTTTATAAAACAGTGAACATCATTTCACATATCACCTGGAATATAACCCATTGCTACTGAATCAGGGCCTGAATGGAGGACGCAAAAGTAGTACTTCTTGCAGGGCGTGCATTAAGATAAGAGATACGATATTCCTTTATTAGTCCCACAGTGGGGACATTTGCAAAATGAAGATACAACACAGTGCAAAAAGCAAAACAAAAGTAGACAGACATATAAAATATGAACAATTTAAATAGAAGGAAATATAAAAATAGGAACAATATATACAGTATTGACAATATTATATGTTATATATATATAATATATAATATTAGGTTCATATTGTTAAAAAAAGGGTACTACTATTAATGCAGATTAACATCAGTACAGCATGACAACGAATACTCTTTTAGACCAATGATAACTGTGTGTGTGTGTGTGTGTGTGTGTGTGTGTGTGTGTGTGTGCGCGTGCGTGCGTGTTCTTCATCTGATTATGTGAAAGGTCTCTGTGTCATTAGAACTGCTGACTGTCTTGAGACTGAGTCTTGGGGTTAGAGGAGAGATGAGATCTTTGTGCCACATTGCACGTCTGATGCAAGAACCACGTCTCTTTAATACAGCTTCCCATATACATCGTGTACCTAAAGAGATCAACCATTAAATGAAGTTAGTTTGCTGAGGAGGATGAGGAGGTTAATGTAGTTTAAGCTGTGGCTTGGACGATGCCAATTCCTTTATAGATGCCAGTTGTTCAAGATAAGAACAAACCAGACACTGTTTGTCAGCGAGCATTCAGAAAGAACAGCTGAACCAAGTTCCACGGAGGGATGTGCACTTGTGAGTGTGTGTCTGTCAGTGCACATAATGTAAACGCAGACGTGTTGTTAGTAATCAGCTGCATACATGATTAGAAACACTTCCTTCCCCTTAGAGCCCTCTCACCGATGTGTTTTTCAGTAAACACTGTGGTTGCAGTTGCCTTTGTTTTTCAGGCAACTGCAACCAAATGCACGACACGTTCTCATCCCAACTTGTCACATACTGACGCTTTGTCAGACCCACTTGTCGGTCACAGTAAACACGTGTTTAATGTTGTGAAGTAAACTGAAACATGTGCTTCAGGCAATAAAACCACTGTAGTTAGGTTTAGGAAAAACAAGGTTGGGCATAGACCCAGTCTTTTTTAGGGGGGTCCAGAGGGTGTTTAGGGGGAGATAGCAGGTCAACAGTAGATGTCACATAGAAGTGGTGAACATCATCTGAAAGCTGGGAACCTGAAGATTAATTTGAGATACAGCTCAGCACTGTGTGTCAAGTTGTGTATTAGGGCTTATGATCATAATGTCAATTTTTATGCTCTATTATGTCTCATAAGTTGTTGCAGCAATTTTTGGGTTGATACCATTTGTTCCACAGATTTGGTGCTAAATTAAACCATTTTTTTCCACTTCAGAATTGATAAAAATGATCAATAATTCCTCAAAAATGCCACATTAAGACACCAAGACCTTGAGGAACATCATAGAAAAAGCCATGCTGTGATTTGGGATCAAAAACTTTTGACCCTTCGTAAAGCTGTAAGATCCCCATCTAAGTCACCTCTGCATTATCACACCCTGTGACTAAGCGTGTTTTATGTAACCCATGTAACGCTTTGAATATCCAAATATGTTTCCTCCAAGCTAAAGTCAAATTTTGACAGTGAACATATTGTATTTATTTTTTTTACCCACAAGTTAATGGATCAGATATTAATT
>CAKAOI010052058.1:13766-41093 GCA_916701655.1 Sebastiscus albofasciatus
AAAAAAAAAAAGAAGCCACGTATGCAGACCTTTGCATGTGGGTGTGTCGTGGCAATTTTGTAATCCCAATCTGACGACGAGGAACGAGACAAAAAACTCTCATTTAACGCTCAGAGTGTGGTAAACAGGACAAGGGTTAGGTTACTGTAAGAAATGCACCCTGATGGGAAGCTGCTCTCTCTTTCTGTCCCCCTTTGGTTGCTTCCTTCAGTTATCAGCATCTTGCATGTCTTTTGTTGAAAAAGACAAAGGGATCATTCTCCTTCTGATCGTCTTCTGATGACAACAGTGCCTTAGTTTAGGCCAAAGGTCACATTGTGCAGAATACAGCATGATCAAACACAAGGGAAGTTAACACGATTACACTGTGCATATCAGATGAACATCCCCTTAATATATAAAGGCTATTATTAGCACAGAATGATTGCAAGAGATCTAACCCAACCGTTTACTCAGGTCACACACACAGATGGGGAAAATAGTGTAGAAAAAGAAATAATCCTTGACAGCTCGTGATTTGAATCTAAATGACATGATGTTGTATTACACTGCAGTGTAAGTGCATCCCCTCATTGAGTCACTGCAGCTGTGTCACTTGTGTGTGTCAGCAGATGAAAGTCTTGCTGGCTGACTGTGATTCAGGGGTTCAGATCATTTTGAGGATTTTGACTCAGTTTCAACACTTCACTCTGGCCCCTTTGCTCTCCAAACTCAAGTTTCCGACTGTAAGCTATATGCAGTAAGTGCGCAATTATGCTATATTGGCTGTGCCAAATATTTAGTCGTCTCCCTGGCAACAAATACATTTCTATTTTTGTCTGGCACTCCAGTGTCCGTCCCTCTCTCGCAGTCGGTCTCCACACCACCAGGTTACAATCTAACAGCCTGATGTCAACAAATCACTAATTATCCTCCCTCCACTAAGCTCTGCAATCACTTGTTAAGCACTAAAATAGTTATTTTACAGTCTGTAAGAACACTTTGACATCATTGGTCGATGTTCTCTGGTGGCCTGATTGCAATTGGCTGCTTGAATTGTCACTCAGGGTGAAGGATCCTCCCACACTGGATATATGCTGAGAGGGTGCAGTGATCCAGGCCCTGCTGCTGCACCACTCTCACTTCTTCTCAGCTCCACTTCACTGACTACATCTGCAAAGATGATGAAAGTAAGTATTATTCTTTTTATATATTATAACACTATTGTGCTCCTGCATTCATTTTACTCTGTGACTCAGATGGATGAGCAGTGTCAGGTCATATGTTTTAAAAGTGGCACAGTGACAGCTGGTCGGTGTCAGCTGCACCTCATGACATGCTTATGAACTGCAGCTGAACTGAACTAAACCAGCTCGTTCATTTAACTGTATTTTGTGTTTGAGAGGTCTGGGCTTCTTAGATTGCCTTTTATGGTCAAACTATTCACCACTGAGCACACGTGCATGCACATTAGTCACATTATACAAGTTTTCTCTACTGCTGCGAATCTATAAAACAATAAGTCAGCTGTTTAATCATTTTATTACACTGGAACAGAAACGCTATAGTCCATTTAATTCCAATCATCTCAAGTCTCAATACCCAGAGCTGAACGCATGCAGCCAGCAATGCATTCTGGTCTCCTTGGGGTCATAAAGTGAGTAGATTACAATAAAGGCCCTGTATCATTCTGGCTTTTTGTTGGCTACTGGGGTAAACATGTGTTTGGAGAGGGCACAGAGGTGGGGTGGGGGGGCAAGCGGGTTTAAATCACATTAAAGGATAAAATGAAATGAAGTCCATCATACGGAGGCTGGAATAGATGCTGCCATGCTGTAATTCTCAGGTTTACGTCTTGGAGCGAAGAGCAGTGGTTAGATGGTGGATTTGTATGTAATTCTATCAGGGAGTGTCTCCTGCACTGAAAAAGGGTTAATTCTGTGTTTATATTTGTAGAAATCCCAGCAGGATGACAGTTATTTTAGAGCAATTCATAACTCTAAATAGATTTACTTTCACATAGTGTTTGTAGTCCGTCACTCTGTCAGTGAGGAGTGTAATGAATTGGCATCCGTTAACACAATGCAGTATGCAGATTGCTTTTAGAGAGAGATGCAGGGCGACTGGCAGCTCCGGCCTCCAGCCCATCCCCGGTGCCGTGTGATAGCCACACACTTTACAGTTGGACTCGAACATGGAAAGAATGTCGTACCCATGTCATCCTATCCCTCCTATACCCTCCCTTTCATTTCATGCTTTAGTTGATCTTCCAGATCATTTTTGGCGGGGGGTTAGAGGGTTATAGGGTTGGAGGTTACTGCAGACGTATCCTCTCAAGTTCTGCCAGAATTAACAAACCGCCAGCAACATGGCACTATATCTGCCTATTTCAGACTACGGACTATTTAAAGAGGGGTTCAGGTGGACAATGAAGTCATTAGAAAACTATGTCATTCCCCCTCCAATTCCTGTGCTCAAATTTGTCTGCCATGGTCAGCCATGTTAATCATTCTGAACTTTATCAACTAAATAAACTGCCTTTAAAAGTGATTTTCAGAGGGGAAGTTTGGCCTCTTGTTGACTGTACTGTATCTAACATTGTTAGGATTAGCAAGGAAACAGCTGCAGAGCATAAAACTCACAGCAGTTGTTGAAATTCTTGCTACTGTCCCCTGAAAAGTTGGCTCAGATCAACCTCTGAAAGGCCCTGATGAAATGCAATTTGCTATCAAGAAAAGAAATCTTAAGCTTTTTGCATAATAAGAAATGTTTCCTCATATGTAGATGCAAATGATAAAACACAGTGTGCCCAAAGACTATGTTTAGAGTGATGAGGAAAAATGTCACAACATTTGTTCTGATTGGTTATCTAACAGAACAATTTTACATTTTTAGATCACATGAAAAATCACAATGAGGAAAAACGCAATCATTGTGTTTATTAAATGTCTTTTCTCACTGCATATGTGTGCATATCTTTGATATTCAACTTGTTATGAGTTCATAGATACCAAGTACTTGATTGTGCTCCTTGTAGCTTCTGAGATACGGCCATCATACTATATCTAGTATTTGGACTCATGTTGTTACTGTTGTTTCCTCAAATATAGCGGAGTCTATTGCAAAAACAGTATCTGACTGAATATCAGATATAGTATGATTAGAAAAACTCACTTTTCAGCCAAATGGTTTGACTGATTTTCAAAATTTCATCACATTTGTGCTTCGGCACGTCCAGACTTCCACCAAAGGAAAAAAAAGAATTCAGTTGCACAAAAGTGTTAAAACATCTGTGTGAAATCATTTCCTGTTCACTTGTCACTGTGTTTCTGACCAGAAGATTGTGAAAGAGCGTGTTTCTACTGTGTCTGAATCAGATTTTTCCAATAACCTTCTACTTTAGCACACGTGTTTAACTATAAACCCTTAAAAGGGCTGCTATATTTGTACTTGTTGCCTCGGCGACGTCTAACAGTTCCCCAGACACATCATTTGACTAAGTGACAAATGTTAAACAGCGCTGATCTGTGTTTCACAACCAAATAATAGATTGCTCTAGTAGTACCATTTCCTAATCGTGGCTGGGCTCAGTATTCCCCTGGCTGCCACATGTACACCGAGCTGAGGACTTCTGCTGTGCTCAGCCTTTTTCTTTCCCACCGTGTACTGCTTGTCATCCAGTATTTCACTTAGGAAAATATTACTCAGTTTAACGGTAGTCCCTCATCATTTTTCAACATCTTTAGCTTCTGCCAAAAAGCTGTGTGGGGAGAAAAAGGGATCATGGCAACGGGACAGGAGAGAGCTGGAATCTCTGACCGGTCGGGCCGATGGGAGAATAATTGAAAACACATGTTGGTGTAATTTTAGAGGATGAAGTGAGGATTGGAGAGCTGGCTGCTGCTGCTTGTGCTGCTTTTTGCCTCAAGCTGTAATAATAATTGGATCTAGTAAAAAATCCAGTAGTATTTGCACACAATAACGTACTGTATCCCTATCCTACCCTCTTGTTTCTCTGCACAGGGTATGATCATAAAGAACATGTCCTTCAAGTTCGGACAGACCCTGACTGTTGTTGGAGTCCCAAATTCTGATGCTACACAGTGAGTACTAAACACAGAAGTAACAGCGGAGGTGACTGAGGGTCATGAAACTGAGCCTCTTCTGGGTTTCCTTCCTAATCTTCTTGCTATCTGACATGTCATCTGACTGGTATCTTCTTCTTCCTCTTCTACTTTGTACTGTACTTACTGTGAACTCAACACGAGGGCCGTTCTTTACTGTGTATACTCTACTACCAACACAGAGCTGGAGGTGGAATCTGTAATCAGTTACAGTCAGTGACTACCTATTAACTTCCCCTCAGTAATGTGGGGGGTGATGAAGATATGATGGTTAGCAGATGAAAAGAGAAACCACGCAACTGCTGAGGTTGTCTCTATATTTTGTGCACTTGGTGTCCTCTTACCCATTTTAAATATAAGCAGGCATATTAAAGGGCACCTATTTAGTGTTTTTTTCCCCTTTCCGTTAGTGTTTTTTGTGCATGCAAAAGGTCTGCAAAGTTACAAAGCCCAAAGTCCAGGCCAAAGGGAGTTACTCTCCCCCACAGAAAGACTGCTCCTGAACTCTCCCTGAAACGCCTTGATTGAAGTCCCGCCTTTTCTTCCGTAACGCAGTGATGTCACCAAGTAACATATTTGCATAATAGAGTGCTACCGGAATGAGTCCTAAAAACCCGGGAATGAGTTGGTATTTTAGCAATTCCTGTTCCCTCATCTGGAAGTCAACGGGTCTTTAGTTAGATGCCTGGAATAAGCTCTGTGGTTCACACAAGCTGAAGAGATTTTAACGTCTTGTTCTCTGACATAAAATACATAAACCAGGGCGATGCTAACTTCCTGTTTGGCCTACAAAAATACGTCATCCCTGGAGCACTCTATACCTGCCTAGCGGCTACTTTGGCACGCCCTCAAACAAAGCTAGTTAAAGCGGAGCTGGAACGGAGTCTGAAGAGTTTGGTTCGGTTGACCAATCACAACAGAGTGGCAAATAAAGCGTTGTTTTGAACATTAAAACATGTTAACGTGTTCTAGTAAACCCAAAATACAAGTATGCATTATGCAGTATGCAGTAATACATCTTTTTGCTACTTTGTGCCACAGTTTCGCGATGAACATCGGCCCCGATGAGCAGGACATCACCATGCACATCAACCCTCGTTTTAACGCCCACGGAGACGAGAATGCGGTGGTGTGCAACTCTTACCAGAGTGGCAAGTGGTGCGAGGAGCACCGCGAGGGGGGCTTTCCTTTCCGCCAGGGAGAGGAGTTCAAGGTGAGAGGTCCCGTGTGTGTGTGTGTGTGTGTGTGTGTGTGTGTGTGTGTGTGTGTGTGTGTGTGTGTGTGTGTGTGTGTGTGTGTGTGTCTGCAGGTATACGTCCCATGCCTCTCTCTGTCTGTAGAGCCGGGCATACACTGTACGATTTTAGCCTGTTTCTGGCCCAAATTTTGAGCCGCATGACTAATTTTAATTTAATCAAATATTTCTCCCTCTTTTTCTCTCTGTCTCTCGCTCACATCGTACCATCCAGATCGTCGTTCAATTCACCCCGACAGAGTTCCTGGTGTCTTTAACAGACGGCTCTACGATCCACTTCCCCAACCGCATCGGTGCGGATAAGTACTCGTGCATCAGCTTCGATGGGGATGTTCGCATCACAAGCTTTCAGATCCAATAAAACCTTCACCCTCCCTGGAATCGTTGGATTGAAATTTCTATTTGTCTAGCATCAGATCACATTTAGCCCCAGCTTTTAAGTTCCTGAATACCACGTGGTGTCAGCTAGTGCCTTACGTATCTATCACACAATCTATTATGCAATAAGTTAGCTTGTTGACATGTGCAGATGCAAGCGACCACGATACACACAGAAACACATGCAGTAGATATTGTAACTGCATGTCCTTCCTTCACACCTGACGGAACTACCGACTGAAGAGCAAACCCAAACATAAAGTCGTCCCAAGCCCATGTCATCTGACTGGTATTTGCTTTGAAGTGTTTAGTTGAAAAGTACAGAAAAAATGTTCTTTAAGGTGCCTTTAAACGCTGCATGCTCTCTTGTTTTCCCTCCCAGACATTCCAGATTTATAACTGAGTATAATGCTTTTGCATTTGCAACATGTATTAAAGCACGTCATTGATAAACGTGGACTTTTGTGACTCCTTCAACTTGTTAAACAAGCATATTATCTATCAAAAAGCCCCCTTCCTCGCCCTGCAAAATACTACAGACATTAAAAACATTCACACCAACTGGTTATGAACTGACACATGAAAACTACTCATCATTCATCAGAAAATATAATGTTTTAGATGAAGAATTAGTCCTGTAAAACTTGAAAGTATGAGCCAAGTATACTTTGACTTTTCTGTATACTTGTCAGTATAAACCAAGCATACTTAGATTTTTCTGTATACTTGTCAGTATAAACCAAGTATACTTAGACTTTTAAGTATACTTGTCAGTATAAGTCAAGTATACTTAGACTTTTCTGTATACTTGTCAGTATAAGTCAAGTATACTTAGACTTTTCTGTATACTTGTCAGTATAAACCAAGTATACTTAGACTTTTCTGAATACTTGTCAGTATAAACCAAGTATACTTTGACTTTTCTGTATACTTGGACTTTTAAGTATACTTGTCCATATGAGCCAAGTAGACTTTTCTGTATACTTGTCAGTATAAACCAAGTATACTTAGACTTTTAAGTACCCTTGTCAGTATGAGCCAGGTATACTTATGTATACTTTTGTTAAGTATATCTCTGATAAGTACATAAAAAGTAAACTGAAAGTATACTCATATTTTAAATGAAGAAGAAGTATACTAATAGCACACTTGAATGAATGTTATTTTGGTAAGGGATATTGACCACATCCCATCTACACCAGCTCATGATTTTCCTGCTATGAGTTCTTGTGACCAGCAGGAGCTCCCAGTGAACAAGACATGAATCCTCAAGCAATTAACCCAGTTTTCATCACAGTTTGGCTGGAAAACCTCAATGATTCAGAAAGGCGTAATCTTCCCTTCCTCGTTCTGTAAATAGTTTCTGTTCATGTCAAATATTAAAAAAATAAACCCCACATAATTAAACATGTTAGCCAGTAGATGTCGCCATTGCTATATTAATGCAATTCACTTGAGGATGTTTCAGGTCACACATTGGTTGCAAAATTTGAGTGACAAACAATTTCACAGGGCGGGGGGGATTCACAGAGAAATTGTTTGTGTGCAGAAATGGACTTTTTCTGCCATCAGCTGGGGTCCGAACTGATTCCATATTGATGATTAAACCTCCATTTCTTGACCGTTTTTAAATGATGTAGATGTCCAACAATAAAGGGAACCAAAGACTTCCTGTGATGTGTGTAAAACATGGTCCGACTCAAGACTGTGAAGAAGATAATGAAAACAAAAATCCAGTAATCTGACAGCTCCATTGATCTCTTGCTGACCAGCGTAATGTGTCCTATACTTACATAGGAATGAAAAATCAGGACCAGAAGGGCATAAATCTCTGCAGTAGTTTCAACCAGACACCTTTTTTATTTTCTGCGTGTGTGTGTTGGAGAGACTCGTGAGTATTATTATAATCTGATCTGATGTAACAGAAGGCAATGTGTGTGAGGCTGATTTGAGGAGAGATGGATAGAGAAGAAGAGGTTCCCATGCTCCGATTCTTCAAGACAAAAGGCTGATGGAATCACGCTGGATGACCTTTCCCTTTCTTTGGTTTGTCAGGACTCATTGACGGCAGTGATGTGGCTTTGATGCATGCTGATCGGTCTGACACGGTTTCTCTAAGGTGTGTGTGTGTGATTCAACTCTTATCAGTGCCCTGAAGCTACCTGGCAGTGTCAAAGGTGCTCTCTCTAGAGGAGGAGGAGGAGGAGGAGGAGGAGGAGATTTTGTTTCCATGATGACCACAGTTCACTCCCTCTCCTGTTTCTACTCTCCACTCCCTGCATCTCTTTCTGCTTGCTTTTTCCCCCCTTCTTCTGTTCCTCTCAATCCTTCGTACCTGTCTCTCACATCTATCCTGTTTTCTCTCTACCTTTCCCCAACGACTCGTCTCTCTTATTCTCCCTCTCTCTCGGTCATTCCTCAGCTGTAAACCCATCCTTCTTCCTGCACTCTTAACCCCTCTGAGACGCACAATAGAGACGTTTTTGTCTTTTCTTTAGGGGAGTACAGGGGATCTTTAAGGGGAGATAGCAGGTCAACAGTAGATGTCACATAGAAGTGGTGTACATCATCTGAAAGCTGGAACCTGAAGATTAATTTGAGATGCTGCTCAGCACTGTGTGTCAAGTTATTCTATAAGGGCTTAGAACATGATGATAGAAGTATATGATGATCATCCCCATTGCTCTGTTATGTCTCATAAGTCGTTGCAGCAATTTTTGGGTTGATACCATTTGTTACACAGATTGGGTGCAAAATGTAACTATTTTTTCCCACTGGAGAATTGATAAAAATGATCAATAATCCCTCTAAAATACCACATTAAGACACCAAGACCTTGAGGAACACCATAGAAAAAGACATGCTGTGATTTGGAATCAAAATTTTTTTGACATTTTGGAGATTTCTGCAAGAATTGCATTTTTGGGCGATTGGATAGCGATCACTTCTGTTGTGTAAACTGCTCAGAAACCCCCTTATTGCCCATCTAGCTAGGAAAGCCATCCATCCTCTGAATGCTCTAGGTCTCTAGTTTGATCCATCCATCCTCTGAATGCTCTAGGTCTCTAGTTTGATCCATCCATCCTCTGAATGCTCTAGGTCTCTAGTTTGTGGCTGTAAAGGTTCATGAGGCTGTGATTATCCTAGAGGTCACCACAGATCATTTTATACAGAGAGGTCAATGAAATGTCTCCTATGGGGACTAACATCATCACACATGAATACAGTTGGGCTCATTGGATCCACAAAAGACTCAGATTTACAGTGATACACAACGTATGTAATTCCAAGACTGTTTAGGGACCCCAAACTGCATGTGATTATCATAAAGTGGGCATGTCTGTAAAGGGGAGACTCCTGGGTACCTAGAGAACCCATTTTCATTCACATATCTTGAGGTCAGAGGTCAAGAGACCCCTTTGAAAGTGACCATGCCAGTTTTTCCTCGTCAAAATTCAGCCCAACTTTGGAGTGTTATTTAGCCTCCTTCCCGATAAACTAGCATAACATGGTTGGTACCAATGGATTCTATGGTTCCTCCTTTACTCTCCACTCCCTCTATCTCTCTCTGTCTGCTCCCCCCCCCCCCTTCTCTTCCGCTCAATTCTTCGCACCTCAAAATATCTGCTCTTCTTTACCTCTGTTTCCCACGTCTTTCCTTTTTCCTCTCTTCCCTTTCTCTGACGACTGGTCTCTCTTATCCCCCCCCGTCCTCGGCTGTAAACCCATCGCTCTCCCTGCACTCTTAATTGGAAATAACTCATTGTAACACATCCCCTCTTCGTTATTTTGTGGCAGACAAAGATCAATATCGAGGGCTGTGTTGTTAGAGTACTACTGTGTTTGTGCTTGTTCTGCATGAACTGAGATATTCTGAGCAAAGCTCGAGACTCACCTCTACCCCTGACTCCTTATGTTCATTGTCCTCATACTGATGGTGAAACAAACAGTATAAACCTGCATGTGCACCACAGACATGTTCCTCTGTCCTACAGTGAGTAGAAGTGTGTGTGTTGTGTGTGTGTGAAGGACAACCCTGCAGCCTTTCTTCCACACACATCCAATCAATCACGTCAGGGCTTTGATTAACACGTTCAAATCACCTCCTCATAGTAGGCCCTGGAGAAACACACACACTCTCACATGTATGAATGTGTGTGATTTCAGCAGGCAGACAGCAGGGCATATGCTGTGTTGTCAGTTCCCTAAATCTATCTCATGTGACAAGCACTGCGGATGTTTAACACATCCCTGTTTCCTTCACCTGTGCCATGTCACTTATTCAGTGTGTGTGCGTGTGTGTGTGGATAAAATGTGCTGAAACGTGTGGAATGGAATGATTCACCTCAGCTTACATAAAACCTTTGTCTATATTTAGCGCCAGCATGACTCCAGATTTCTGCATCGGAGCTATCAGCCACACGTTGAGATGTGCGTGGGCCCGCCCCTGAGCCGACTGCGGTCCTGGATTCATGTTCTGCCTGCCTCACCTCAGGCTTGCTTTTTTATCTCAGCAACATGGTAATACGTAAACTCTGGAGAACCTGTTGGGTTCACGCAGCCGCCGTGATAGTGTCACCTCTGGGAGTTTAGATAAAGATTGGACTTTTATTTATTTGTACCAGAAAGCATAAAATGAAAACAAAAGATACAGAAAACATAACAGCTGTGCAGAAGAAGACAGATACGCGGGTGGGCTTGTGAGAGTCGTCCCCCAAAGAGCACTGGAAATCAAGTCCCAAACACAGAAAAACAACAGATCCAGTGTGTGTGGATGGAAGGAAACAGAGGATAGGATGTGTATGATAAGGAGGGACATGATCACACACAGTTGTCTGTAGAGATGTTGGTTTATAAAGATGAGTAGTGTGGTGGATGATTTAAATTGTGCAACATAAAATTGACTGAAGAGAGGTTGTAAATGCAGATGCCAAACAACAACAGAACATTTTGTGGATTATCTCAAACATTTTGGGTCAAATTAGCTGAAAGATTGCACAACCTTTTATTATACCAAGGTACTGATGATCCCAAATCACAGCATGGCTTTTTCTCTGGTGTTCCTCAAGGTCTTGGTGTCTTAATGTGATATTTTGGAGGGATTATTGATCATTTTTATTAATTCTCCAGTGGTAAAAAAATGGTTAAATTTAACACTAAATCTGTGTAACTAATGATATCAACCTAAAAATTGCTGCAACAACTTCTGAGACATGATAGAGCATGGGGATGACCATCATATACTTCTATCATAATGTAACTGACACACAGTTCTGAGCTGCATCTCAAATTAATCTTCAGATTTCCAGCTTTCAGATGATGTTCACCACTTCTATGTGACATCTACTGTTGACCTGCTATCTGCCCCTAAAGACCCCCTGGACCCTCCTAAAGAAGACTAGAACAGGTCTATTGTGGGTCTCAGAGGGTTAATGTGCTTTTCCTACTGTCAAGTGTCTGCTGTGAAAAACATGCCTTTGCACCACCCGGCCCGTCTGCACGCCAGGTGACCCGAATCAAACACACCCATGATGGTGCATGCTGGGACTACAGAGATAACATGTTTCCTTCTGCCTCCTCTGAGGAACTTCGACCTGAGGAGACTTTGGAGACGCTTTTTTCAGCTAAATATGTTTGAACCTGGAGCACACTGAGGAAGAGGAGGAGGAGGAGGAGGAAGAGCAGGACTCAAACCTCCCAGAATGAGTCCAGACAGGTGAGTCAAAGTAACACAGTTAATATGGATGATTGTTTCTGACTGTCAGAAGTCAACAACAGCAGCTGTGTGTGTTTCTCTCTTTCTGCTTTAAAGTCGACTTCATGTCTTTATCCTCCTGCTGTGTTAGCTGCCTCCTTGCTGGAGTTCTATCCTGCAGGGCTTTTAATTTATGGAGCCTAATAATAATATTAATATTGCACCCGCCGAGGTGTCCAGCGGTTTCTGTTGATTGTTGGTCATTCTTGTAGTTTTCTGCTTTATTCTGGTTAATTCTTATACTGATAAAGTTGTTGTTTCTTCCTGACTGTTGAATGCTCAGGCTGCAGATGTCTGAGGAGCGTTGATTTGCACATACAGGCCTTTTTCTAATGTCTCTTTCATTGCAACACTTTATTGTGGGATGAGTTGTTTTCATGATCAGAATATATTAATTAAAGCTGCAGTAGGCAGAATATTTTTGAAATCATTGGGCAAAAATACCATAATAACCTTTCAGCATATTGTAATTCAAGTTTTCTGAGAGAAAACTAGACTTCTGCTCCTCCTCATGGCTCTGTTTTCAGGCTATAGAACATCAGAGTTCAGAGTGATTGACAGCCGGCTCTCATAGACGGCTGATGGTCAGCAGACCTCAAATCTGCTCTTACTGCTCGTTTTCTTCCGGTCTGTGAGATCTCGCAGATGCCGTTAGGAGCACCGGAGGAACATGATTGCATTCAGATTACCTGTTTCATGTATTACTGTCAGGATATAGCGATCGTTTTATAAAAACAACTTTTTTAAATCATATTTCTAAGCTTTAATAGTTTACCTGCAAAGATGACTCCAGTCAATACTTAATTTAATTTGCAGAGAGGTGCACCCTCTCAGTGTGCGTGTTCTCTCAAAGTAGTGCTATGATGTTGGATATTACAGGGACTGTGATAAATGCAAATGCAGATGTTCTGATTGCATAAAAACATATTTTTCAGTCAGATCTTATGCATATGGTGATGTGTTCATTATAGGGTGACAGTTTTCCTAAAATTAGATTTAAAAAAATCGCAATATATTGAATCGTAATCCCTGTATCATGATACGTATCGTATCGTCAGATTCTTGCCAATAATACACAGCCCTAGTATTAATATTACATGGTTCAGACCTTCACCTTGCAAACTTGATATTCAGAACGGACGGGCTGACATTGATATTCTTTGGTTGTGCTGCACTGTGGCTGATAAAACCTGAGCTCAGCTGCGACCCCGACACACAGCTTGATTCTCAGAGTGGTAGCCCACCATATGAAATGTCCATCTATAAAAATCTATCCGCCTGAGAGAGAGCTCTATTGTATGCTCATCTCCATTAAAGGGCTTTACTGGAACCCAGTGGTGGATTGCTGTTACAGTTTACTTTAAAATGAGGTTCCTTTTTAGGTTTTGTGCAAATGTGAACATACAAAAAAATAATGCTTGTTTATGTTTAATTGGCTTCTGTATTTGTGAGGAATATAATATACTAGGGGTGGGGAAAAAATATTGATTAACCTATGTATCATGATTTTGAAATACATGTTTTAATGCCAGAATCGATTTGCTTGAAACAAGAAAGTCTTAAACGTTGGAGGGTCAGCGTGGATACGACCTGCACCCTCACATGTTAAATCCAGCGTGGTAAACACTACACATCCAGTAAAGGATGGAAACACTTTGGGTTTCACACATTGACAGGAAAAGCAGAGCTAGACAGAGCAGAGCTAAAGCTGCATGCTAACTCTGTCACGGACAGGAAACGTTATGGTATGGCGGTAGCGTTGCAGTCCAAGCCGGCCGTCGCTCTCGTCTCCATGGTCAAATGGGCCAACGCTACGACTGTAGAGCACCCATATACTGACATTTATGTTCTCTGCATTGAAACGGCCCCGATGGAGCTGACCATGGATGGATAAAGAGAACGGAACTGATGGGAGAGCTAGAGACCACCTTGGAGAAGTTAGAGGAAGTAGACACGTGGGACTACATCCGCTTTTCAAAATAAGGTGTTAACAGAGGGAACTGTAGATACAAAATACATCTATAGAAATGAGATTAATGGATTATATTCACCAGAAGTATAAAACATTACATGTTCCTTATGAATTAAAAAGAAAATGCCACTAATCTGTGAGGGAAATGTCTTTATTCTTTGACTTTTGGGTTGCTGGATAATAAATAATTCCTGACAATGATCCTGATATATTTGACTTCAGGACATCTCTGACTACAGACATGCTGAACATCAAACATTTTTACCGGATTAATTTAGAGATTTTTCAAAAGTAAAAGTCCCTTGAAGTGTCTGATTCAACTTGTTCCCATGATCTAGTGTTAAAAGGTAAATAAATAAATCAATAAATCACAATATTGAATACCTGTAGAATCGCAATACATATCGAATCAGCACCCAGCTATCATGATAGTATCTAATCAGGAGATAGGTGAATCGTCCCAGCCCGACAATGTACCACAATCTGCGAAGGTGGAAGCCCGAGGGATCTCTCCGGTTTGTCCCGGGCAGACCGCAGAACAGCCCTGACAGCTTGGAGAGTACACCGTCATTGACCTGCCCTATGATAGCAACACTGTGTGTGTGTGTTTGTGTGTGTGTGTGTGCAGACGCAGCAGCTCCAGGTGACCTTTTCCACACAGAGTGAAAGCCCTTTCAAACATCAAGTGTCAGCGCACACATCTAGGTCATATCTGAACGCTATAATGTTCTCAAAGCTGCTGCTGGAGCAGATGAGTGAAACAGGTAGGAGAGGCAGATGTGTTCAATTAGTGGCTGCTTTTACAACATCACTGAACATGTAATAATATCTCATTTTAGAAGATTCAAGTAAAGCAATAAATGTGCAATCTCTGCATAAAAACATCCTGTATTTTTGTGCGGGAGTGTTTGTTTGTGTGACAGAGACAGAGAGAGTGACTGTGCTCCGATGATGGAAGCGTTAATCGCCTATAACCTCCAACCAGATTTGCGATGCAGCTCACACACGTTGTGTCAAAGTCACTCACCTTGTGTTTACTGGAGTCGCCTCCCGGGGCTGGAATGAAGCTCATCGCCGTGGTGATGCTAACAGACTTGGTTTGACGACCCGGCCGGTGTGATTTCAGTGACTTTTTAAAGCACAGAAACATCAGGAGCGCTGGTTTGATGCTGCAGGCGGATCCGTATGTTTGAATTCTAAAGTTTCAAACTCTTTTGATATGGTATAGGGTGAAGGTCAATGTTGTTCTTGTTCTGCTTAAATCAAACCTTCAGGGTGTGTGACGGGAAGAAGTGACCTGGCTGCTCAGCCAAATCACTGCAGGCTCATACTGTAAATATACAGCTACAGACCCGCACGCTTTACTGAACATCTCGCATCTGTTCTTTCACCACTGATGATTAACTCTTCTCCGTTAAGTGTACCAGTTTCTCAAAGCACTTGGAATGATCAGCCAGTGTTTATGCCCGAGGCACATTCACTCACTTTACAAAGTCACTTTGGATAAATGTGTCGGCTAAATCCCCAAATTCTGAGTTGAATTTGGGCCAGAGAGACCGCAGAATGGAAACAGTGAGTCAAGCCTCCATTACAATGCATTGATCTTCGTTTATGTGCAACATAAATTTACTTCCTAGAAAGCATGTAATGAGTCACGGTCGGGCCGTGTCTCCATAATTTAAATGCCAAGCCCACCCTAAAACAGAATTTGCATTTAATGTCCTCATAAAGTTGGACAGCACAGTCGCGGTGATGCTCTATTTTCTATCTGACCACCTCTTGATACCAGGGAATTAAACGACTGATCTATTATAAGGTCCATCAGGCAGCTATTGATGCTGAGCAGAGGGTTACACCTGGGATTATTTAATGTGGCAATCCTGAAGAGTTCAGTCCTGGTTGATTTTGTTGACTTTAGCTGGTTGAATTGTTCTTCGAGTTCAGCAGTCTGGAGTCTCTTTGTTGGTACATGAGCATATAAAAAAAATAGAAACATTAGGGTTGTCATTTTTTGCGCTTCGAAGCTTCGGTGAGAAATATTTAAAGGTATTCGCAGCTTTGCAGCACGGTGCAACGCAGCACGGTGCAACGCAGCAGGCTGACATGTTCTTCTATCCGTCTATCTCCATCTTCCCCATTTCAGTGCCAAACAAACAGAGATATCTGTCTGAGAACAAGTAATAATAATTGATTTTGAATATGAATCATGAATAATGTTTTGGGATTAATCCTTATTTCATGGGCTATTTGGGGATTTATACTTCATTATTACACAGCTTTGTTGAATACTCGATTCTGAATGGTCAATCATGACTTTCTACGGTCTGTTATTTCTTTATAACACTGTTGCTATGTATAACAGACCGTTGCTACGTAAAACAGACCGTTGCTATAACAGACTGCTGCTATGTATAACAGACCGTTGCTACGTAACACAGACCGTTGCTACGCATAACAGACCGTTGCTATGTATAACAGACTGTTGCTACGCATAACAGACCGTTGCTATGTATAACAGACCGTTGCTACGTATAACAGACCGTTGCTACGTATAACAGACCGTTGCTATGGCCGCAGCTCTGATGTCGGACTCTGGTGGACCGTTTTTTGCATCAAATTATTGATTTCTTCAGTAAGTAGTCGTGTAATAAGTATGGGAAAATGTTCAGCTAGCGGGTCATTGTTGTGAAATAACCCCGACAGGGCGATGCAAGACCCTATCAGGGTTTATTTCACAACAATGACCGGCTTGCTGTACATTATCCCTTACTCATTACATACTTAGTGTCATTGTGATGTCAGCTTGCATGATAAACACATCGGGGAAGACTGCGATACTGCACTCTGATTTAACAGACTTGAAAAACTTAGAGATTATTACTTTCCTGCTCGTACTCAGTCACCAAACACTCTGGGAGTTTAGCCCACAAGTAAATTGAGGGCTAAATTGTGGGAGTTCGATGATTCATATTTGAAAAGCATCTGTAAGAAGAAACAATATAAAACAGGTTCTCCTCATTCTACCAGTTCAGGAATAAAAGAAGAAGAAGCCTCCATAAACTCTGTTTTTTGTTGTCTTCAGACGCTGCGAGAGCCGAGCTGTCAAACCAAACATTGTTCTAAGTGACAAAACTACGCTGACGGAGCTGACAAGAGAACCGCGTTGTGACTGTGGGTGTGCGTCAGTGATAAAATAAGCATAAGGAGCCATAAGCTCGGTGGTGGTGCTAATCCAGATAGCACCCTCGTTAGCTGTCGCCTGTAAACGGAGTTTCAAACTGAAATGTTCTCTGACATCCTCTCCCCCATCTGTCTGTTTAGTCCGATGTTGGCTCGCTTTGTCTAGCAGCTTGCACAAACACGTCGTCCTTATTGTCTCCCAGTTGCTTTCAGTCGTTCAAGTCACTTCCGTCCTCTTGTATTACAGCGAGCTACAGTCCTGTGTGTATTTAAGTGCATGTGTCTCCTGTGAAACATGCTGTGGAAAGATTTGTGAAATAGAGGTTTTACTCTGACTACTCTATCAAATAATGATCCTCTAAATGAATCAGTGTGTTCTTCATACTCTGATCACATGTCTAGTCCTCTCTCTAGGTCCCCTTTAGGGATTGAAATCACAATATGGCCCACTGCAATTCTCAAATTGCAGTATTTCTTAAAATCACAATATTTGTTAAAGGTGAAATGTTAAATTAAATAGTGTTTGGCTGCAGAGATATATCATATTCTACACGCTTAAAGGGGCTGTATGTAAGAATCAGAAATAGCTTGTTAACAGTGACGCCTGTGGCCGTTAAGTCAACGAAAGTCAGCGTCCTGACGTGAGCGAGCATTGGTCAAAACAGAGCGGCGACACACATGACTACACAATGTGCACAGTAATATGCAGAGGCATAATGAGAAGGATGCAATGACCAGCAGTTTTCTGTCACTTAAACAGTCAATGTACTCCATACGTTTATCCTTTAGGAACAGTAAAAATAGAACGTGTCACTCTTTGCAACTCTCCAAAAAAAACAAAAACCTTCAGCACGATTCATTGTCCATGCAATGTTACACGGAAGTTGACATCACAGTTTATGTTGTTTGTGTTCATTTCTAAATGAACGTCAGCTATGATTGTACACCGTTAGCCCTGTAAGCGGAGCTGAAGAGAGTAAAGGCGCTCGCAAGCGTGCAGGACGTCACATCCCGTTTGATTTCCCCGGAGCAACGGGCCCAGGTTCTTCACATTAAAAGCGGCCTACAGGCCGATAGAGGAAACCCAGAAAGTCATGGAAGGTTTTTTTTACAACCTGTTCACATATTGGCATTAAAAGAATGATTTAAAATGTTAATACTGTACGTGTGAAAACTTACATACGGTCCCTTCAAGAAAACATCTTTGTTTTGTACAGATCCTCGCAAAAATCATCATCGTTTATATCGCAAATCATATCGCAATTGCAATATCAGTCAAAATCGTGCACCCTCGTCCCCGTGTGCTTCTTCATATCCTCCTCTTTCACTAGTGTGTCGCTTGTATTTGGTCTTTGTTTGTTATCTCCAACAGAATCGACATCCACGGCTAAGTGATTATATTTTTTTAGGTCCAGGTAGCGTTGATGAATGTGTCGTGTTTTCTGTGTGTGTCCCTCCCCTTCCTCCTTCCCTCCCCATCTCTCCAGCTCCTTCACACCTCTACTCTGAACTCATCTCTTCCTTTATCTGCTCTGCTGCCTCCCGCCACCACCTTTCTCTCTCTCTCACCCTCCATCTACCGGCGTCCCTGAAGAAATGTGCCCCATAATCTCCTTCTTTTTTCCTTCAGGTTTTTACGCACACTCGTACCCCCCTCGAGCAGGGCGAGTCAGGTGTGACCGTCTCTGGTCAAGAAGCGCCTGTATGGGTTAAACATCACACGCACACAACAACAAATCCAATCTCTGCAGCGTGCAGCGCACATTCCCCAGGTTTACCATTCAGATAGGGGTTTTCATATCTCGCCTGGCTCCTGCTCCCAAACCAGCCGCACTGTGGTCAACTCACTATCACAGTCCTGTGTGTGTGTGTGTGTGTGTGTGTGTGTGTGTGTGTGTGTGTGTGTGTGTGTGTGTGTGTGTGTGTGTGTGTGTGTGTGTGTGTGTGTGTGTGTGTGGCATTTCCATGTCTCTGCTGCACTGTTCAAATGATATGCGTGCTGTCAGTTTGGATCAGCGTGTCGTGGAGCTCCACACGCCCACACAGTGAGTGTGTTTATATGCATTATGTCGGGGCATCAGAACACACACGTGCACACATTTTGTCACATGCACAGTATTACATGGAAACAAAATGATATTGTATATTAGGGCTGGGACGATTCACCTGTCTCCTGATTAGATACTATCACCGTACTTGGGTGCCGATTAGATAAGTAGATAAGTATTGACATTCGATATTGCGATTTATTATCCAGTTTGATGTCGCTGGGCCGGACCAGTAAAACCATTACATAGTAACCTATAAATAAATAGATAAACACCTCAACATTTTTCCTTCCTGTTAGTGTAAAGAAAGCACAGGTATATCCTGAAAACATCAACAATTAATGAGAAATCCACCTCAAAATAGGAACAGAAGTGCGTTTTATTGCAAAATTGGAATTAATGATTAATTCTGACTTTAAAAAGTTGTACATTTGACTTAATATCAATAACTTTGGCTTACTGTGTCAAAATTTTGACTTTTTTTTAACTTAAAATCTAAATTTAATTCCTATAAAAAGTCATAAATGTGACAAAATATCTCAAAATTTTGACTTGAAAAATGAAAATCTCATTCTTTTGACATTTAAGATTCATAACTTTGAGTTGTATCTTTTAAGTTTGACTCCCCGAGTTTAAGTCAAGTTTAACTTAATTCTCATAATTATGACTTCCTATGATAATTCTTACTGGTGTCTCATAGTTTTGGTGTGAAAGGTCATTATTCTGACTTAAAAATTATTTTGACAAAGTATCTCAAAAGTGAGGTTTGAAAAATGAAAATCTCATACTTCTCAAACTCATGCAGTGGGACGGATTGGACCCTTTGGCGGGCCAGTTCTGGCCCCTGGGTCGTATGTTTGACACCCCTGCACTAGATCATGGGAACAAGTTGAATCAGACACTTCTAGGGTCTTTTATTTTGGAAAATCTCTAAATGAATCCAGTAAAATGTTTGATATATTTGACTTCAGGACATGTCCTGAAGTCAAATATATCAGTCATTGTCAGGAATTATTTAGTACATTTATTATCCAGCAACCCAAAAGTCAAAGAATAAAGACATTTCCCTCACAGATTAGTGGTATTTTCTTTTTAATTTATAAGGGACATGTAATGTTTTATACTTCTGGTGAATATAATCCATCAATCTGATTTCCATAGATGTATTTTTATATATCCATCCATGGTCAGCTCCATCGGGGCCGTTTCAATGCAGAGAACATAAATGTCAGTATCTGGGTGCTCTACAGTCGTAGCGTCGGCCCGTTTGACCACGGAGATGAGAGCGACGGCCGGCTCGACCGCCACGTTACCACCATACGATAATGCTTCCTGTCCGTGACAGAGTTAGCATGCAGCTTTAGCTATGCTCTGTCTAGCTCTGCTTTTCCTGTCAATGTGTGAAACCCAAAGTGTTTCCATCCTTTACTGGATGTGTAGTGTTTACCATGCTGGATTTAACATGTGAGGGTGCAGGTCGTATCCACGCTGACCCTCCAACGGTTTACACTCTCTGAGGTTTGTTTTGGTTGACGGATACGGAACGGATATGACGTCACGTTACTCAGACTACCACAATAAAAGCGGTAACTTCCTTCTTCCTCCACATAGACTCAGATGAAGCAGATATATTGATTCTGGCATTAAAACATCTATTTTAAAATCGTAATAAAAGAAATTGCAATCCATACAGTAGGTGAATCCATTGACACTGGTTCGTGTTTTACAGGACGGTGCAGATAGAGCTCTCTCCATCCTTCTTTCTATCTCCCCCTGTCTTCATCCCTTCATTTCTTTTTTCTTTTTTTTCATCCCCCTCACTCTCCCACCTTTTCCCGCCTCCACCCTCAAACCACATCGGCCTCCGCTGTGCTCCACTTGCTACTTTTCTTGCATGTCTCTCTCTGAACGTTTGGGATCGATAAGAGCCGGCTGCGTAATAGAATTAGGCTCTAATGGAAAGTACAAACTAGCTTTCTATTTACTAAATCCCTCCAGGGGGGCTTCTGGGTAGGTAAAGAGCAGACTGTGAAATGAGACTGCAGTCGAAGACGTATGTGCACGGCTTTTCGTGCGTAATGGTTGTGTGCGTGCGTGCGCGCGGTCGTGGTCGTGGTCGTGGTCGTGTTTGTCTGTGCGGGGAAGGGAGATACTGTAAATAGACTTAAAATCAAGTTAAATTGGTTTAAGTTGTTCAGCTGCTGTCTCAACGTCAGGTTCATGGATTTTTCCACCAGTGATGAGTGTGGCTGAGGACAGCAGGAGAGAGAGACTTCTCTGTTTGTGCTTTTCTATGTGTTTCTGTGAGCAAACACCTCAAATATGTGAGGAAATATTCATATATTCATATATCTATAAAGACATCAGGGACTTTCTAGTAAAAAAACACTCTGGAAGCAACAAGCTGATGTGTAGTAAAATAAACTATCAGCATTAACAGGCGATTCAACAGTGTGTTTAAATAAAGATATAAAACTACATAATGTGGGTATAACATTGCAATGAAATATTAACGAAACACATTTTTTTACAAACCACTTTATCACTCAGAGTTTATTATGACGTTATATTCAGCTGGAACCTGATAGGAAACAATTAAAATGATGCATTTAGGAATACTGTTTACTTTGTATGATTTTTTTGTTTGAAACAACAAAAGCGCTCGCTGCCAAAGCTCAGAGCTAACAACACACACACACACACACACACACACACACAGCTAAACAAACAATCCATCAGTCCGCTGGGCAAAACGTCACAGTCGGGGTTTAATGGAAGCGGCGTTGTTGAGTGAATTGCTTTTGTTGTGGCGGTTGTTTGGATTTGACAACGCGAGGCCGTTAAATGTGAACTTTTCTAGATAATGAAATGACTTCATGACTTTTTGAAATTAGTTTTCTTTGACTTTATTGTTACCTTTTCCTTTTCTAAACTTCTTCTTCTTCTTCTTCTTCTTCTTCTCTCCTTTAACCTCCTCTGCCAGTCACTCTCTCCGGTGGCCTTGAACGAGTAACTTGACCCTTTTGTGAGGAAGCCCCCGGCATGACTGATGTGAAACACACACACACACACATTCAAGGGCTTCTCCACTCAAAGGTGAACACATGTCCAGTCAACTGGGACTCTGAATGTTTCATAAGAACACAGGTTTAGGTTTCAGATGTGTGTGTGTGTAAAAGAGAGAGAAGGTTTGTGTGTATGCAGAGAGGCAAAAACTGGTGAGTGCTTTACATCGGAGGAGAAATACCTAGAAGGAGATAATGCCGTCCCATAATTCCTTGTGGCTGCAACTTCTAAAGCGACACACCATTCTGCCGCTCATGAAAACAAACAATATCATAATTGGGATTAATATTGATAAATATGAGTGGACAGTGACAAAACATTAACAGAAACATATAGCAAACAAATAATCGACATAAATAAATAATACGTCCAGAAAGGAGTAGGAAGAAATCTACATTTAACGGTTCTGCTCCAACTCAATATTTATCATGTAAACTCTTGTGTTAGCCTGTAGGTTATTCCTTTTTCACTTCAATTCCAACCTTTGGGTATGCATATGTCTGTTTGACACTCAGTGTGTGTGTTGTTGTGTCAGTGTG
Organism: Sebastiscus albofasciatus; assembly: GCA_916701655.1. Classification (NCBI taxonomy): domain Eukaryota; kingdom Metazoa; phylum Chordata; class Actinopteri; order Perciformes; family Sebastidae; genus Sebastiscus; species Sebastiscus albofasciatus. Next base: position 36,063 of record CAKAOI010052058.1, read on the forward strand.
TTCTCCCTGCGTGGTGAGCGTGTTTGTCTTTAACAGTGTTTAGTGAGTTTGAGCCTGTGGCACTAATCACTTTCCTCCACATCCCTCCATGTGTCAGGGACCTCCAGGACTCCCCCTTATCTCTGCCCAGAGAGGGAGGACACATAGTTTCACACATAGACACACACACATGCACACCTTGGGATGTAGCCTATCTCATCCCAGCAGCCCCGGAGGCTGAGCACAACTGGCATCTCTGTGGAAAGCGACCTCCATCGACGTGGTCATCCAGACTGACGGAACTGATTTACACTTGAACTTTTTCAGGCATGTTTGATTTCTCCCACCAGACTCTAAAAACACCTTTTACCACAAAGCAAACCACCTGATCTGTATTAGAACTCTACTGGAGGCCTTTTGGATCCAATGCCAATGAGCCGGAAGAAGCCAAGGAGGTTTTTTTATAAGCCAACATTCATTCGAGCATGTTGTGACGCAGTAATCGTACTCTGGTGTGGACAAAAACAACCGTTTCCAAGCGAACCAAAATGCAGGCTGCCTGTTTGGGCATTTGTTGAGACGGACACAGGTTGAGTGGGAGAGGACTGACCTGGGCTGCGATGGACCTCGATGGAAAACGTCATGAGGTCAAGGAAAGATGTGAAGGAGAATTCAGAAGGACTTAGGAAAGACAACCGTGGTGTTCAGAGAATCCGACTGTACTTACACTAGGCTACGTAATTATGATGCGACGGCGGCGGGTGTTAGTGACTCTGGTTTAACCACGGTGGAACTACAATGTTCTGAAGACGGACTACAAAAGGCACCGCCTCCCCCCTGTATGTTTTTAAATAGCTCTTTCAGTGACGGGCTGCTTCACCTGCTGCGTTGTGTTAAAGAGAGATACCACAGCTCCTTCTGCTGCTGGAACACTTCACATCAACATAGAATAAAGACAAATATCACTTCATTAACAAGGCTGGAACTGAAATAAAAGGGGACTATATGATAAATATGGAGTTAATTGTTGAAGTTCTGGAGAAGGGGTAGGACCATACACTCACCGGCCACTTTATTAGGCACACCTGTTCAATTGCTTGTTAACACAAATAGCTAATCAGCCAATCACATGGCAGCAACTCAATGCATTACGTCATCTAGACGTGGTGAAGACGACTTGCTGAAGTTCAAACCGAGCATCAGAATGGGGAAGAAAGGGGATTTAAGTGACTTTGAACGTGGCATGGTTGTTGGTGCCAGACGGGCTGGTCTGAGTATTAAACTGCTGATCTACTGGGATTTTCACCACAACCATTTCTAGGGTTTACAGAGAATGGTCCCAACAAGAGAACATATCCAGTGAGCGGCAGTTGTGTGGACGGAAATGCCTTGTTGATGTCAGAGGTCAGAGGAGAATGGGCAGAGTGGTTGGAGATGATAGAAAGGCAACAGTAACCCAAATAACCACTCGTTACAACCAAGGTATGCAGAATACCATCTCTCAACGCACAACACGTCCAACCTTGAAGCAGATGAAGACCACCTGGTACTAGCAAGGTGTACCTAATAAAGTGGCCAGTGAGTGTATGTGTATAACTGTATGTCTTCCTACTCCTTTTGGGACATTTGTTGATTCTTAGTTGATTGACAGTTTGCTATGTGTTTTCTGTTGGCAGTATTTTGTCCTGGGTGAGAATACACATCACATATAGACTGTGGGAATATGATGATCTGCAATACTGCTGAAAGCACCTGATGTTCACTTTGGCAGGTTGCAGTAAACATCTGATGTTCACTTGTTGCAGTAAACATCATGCACTAATGTTAGTTTTCACTAAAGATCCTCCCATATGTCATGTTACTTCGCTCTTTCTTGTTACTGTCTTATTGCTGCTTTGTTGTGACACGAGTTACTCGATGTGACGAGATGCGGCGTGACACTCGGTGACATGGTGTGCCGTGATGTCATGCAATACAACACGATGTTAAACTTTTCATTCGCACATCTTTCTCCAGACATCCCAACACTGTTTGGTTCCTAATGAGTGCTGCAGTACCACCCAAACATTTTAGCAGCAGTATCACAGATCCATTGTTGATAACCTCCAAACTAGATTAAAAAAAAAGACTAGTCTGGAAGCTTCTTGGCCGTTAGAACACAAAGGGTACCTAGCTGTGTTTCTTTGTTCTGCCTGCTAATTGCCTGACCCAAGCATTGTGTTTCCTCATAAGTGCCAACCCAGACAAAGCACACAGTCAGCAAATATCCCCCCTCGGTTCCAACTGTGCTCCCTAAACCTCAATTATTCACAACTTATGAATAACGCACTTTACCTCAAGCTGGCAAGTGGGGGTATTTTTGCACATGGCGCCTTGAATTAGTCATAACCACACAATGGCAAAAACATACAATTTTCATGCCTGCAGCCCCTTTCCTCTTGAGCGGGGTAATAAAAAAAAGTGCCATAATAAGTATTTTGCAGTCAATACATGCAGAGAGCGTCTAAAACGAACCCACCGTATGCTTATAGGCTGCTCTCCGTGCGACTGACCTGGCATGTGAAGGAATGTAGTTCATGTTTAATTGATCTGAAATCTCTGCAGCCTCACTCTTCATGTTGCGTGGTTCAGCGTTATTCCTAATGAACGATTCTTTTAGCTTATAGAGCACTTAAAGCATTCTGTGAACACGGTGGAAACACGGCGTTGGACCTCCGTCTGCTATGAACTACAGATAGAAAAATGAATCACCATCAAATTAGCTGCTGCAACTGCTTTTTTTTTATTATTGTACATATCATTTTATGCCTGATTTGATGGGTGACATAAAATACAAGTGAGATTTATGTTTTTTCCTGGTTTTAAAGTCTGCGTTACAGTAAAATTGTCATTTTCTGATCTTACCAGACTGTTCTAGCTCTTCTATATATTTGCTTTAGTCATTATATCCACATTACTGATGATTATTATTCAAAATCTCATTGTGTAAATATTTTTTGAAAGCACCAATAGTCAACCTTAAAGTATCACCGCAATATCCATATCGAGGTATATGTCAGAAATATTATGATATATGATTTGCTCCATATTGCCAAACCCTAAAAGAGTGGCAGTCATTTCAGACAGGTTGGTTAGGCGTATATATTGAAGCTGTTGCCATGGTAATTGACCATTTTCTTGGGAATCGGGGATAAATGATGCTTTGTTCACTGTCTCCAGTTCACCGTCCGGGAGTGTTAACTTAGCAGATAGATAACTTAGATTCTGCGTGTAGTGTCGCGGACATGCAGACACTTTCCCAGTAAAAGTCTCCATTGCATACACCACATAGCATCTGTAGCTCTGCTGGCAGCTTCGTGCTCCCAGTAGTCACACACATCCGGTCTGTCAGGGCGGCGTACCATCAGCGGGTTTCCAACAGACCGTGTGTGTGTGGCGTTCTGGCTGTGAAAGTACTGAAGGTGTAGCAGACGGTGTGTGTACACTTTATTTGTCGGTGAATAAATGCTACGAGGCTCCAACTCCTCCGCTCAAACGAGCTCAAGACCCGAGAGGACTTGGACTCAGACTCTCATAAAGTGGACCATCTTTTCTCCTTAAAGTGACGAGTCTTTCTCAGCTTTTTAATTAGTTATTAACATTTCTTTTAATCGTTTTAATCGATAGCGTTAATCGGTTAAAATGCTTAATGTCGGTTAAACGGTTAATTATTAACATCCCTATCCTGAAGCTTCGAATATTTCTCACCGAAGCTTCGAACAACGGTACTCGGTACGGCCCTGTAGAGCTGTAAAGCCAGGAGGTGTCTCAAGAGTTACTGAGAGAGTTGACCTCCTCTGACCTCCTCTGGAGGAGGTTTAGGTGGAGAGATGGAGCGAGTAATAACCTACATTAATGGGAGTCTTTGTGAAATCAGAGTTTTCAGCAGCTGGACAGCTCCGACAGGCTGGTTAGCTCTCCATGGTGCTGAGAGAATACAGAATACTGCTCTGCTAGGAAATACTGAGCAACTACTACACTCTGAGTGTGTTTGTAGTCATGCCTCCTCTTCCAAGAAACATTTACTTCCTTCCTAGTTGATTTTTCATCTCTCACATCCTTATAATGCACAGTAGCAGTTAGTCTCTCTCTCTGAGACTAGACCTTCTCTCTGTTATCTCATCATATGACAATATATCAGACACCCACATGACAATATGACAATATGATCTGCAGTTCATCCAGGTCCTCCTCCACCTCTCCACCTCTCCATCCTTCCATCCCTCCATCCCTCCACCTCTCTCATGTCTGGTCTATATATCTCTGTAGTTCGTGCGTACTGATGCTACGTCGCTTCCCTCCAAATCACAACGCTGGTGTGAACTGGTTATGAGGGCATATAATCAGCATCAAATATTAAACCCGCCATCTCTCCACCACAAACACACCCGCAACACGCACATGGAAGAGTCTAGCTCCTCTTCCTCCTCCTCCTCCTCCTCTCCTCTCCTCCCTGCTGTCTGTGTTAGTGTAAAACACTCAATTCATTGAGTTTAGGGAGTGATTCAGCGCTGTAACATCAGCACCTTCCAGATGGGACTAAATAAATCAGTGTTGGCCAAATAATGAGGAGCGTGAACCTCAATCTCTCTCTCTCTCTCTCTCTCTCTCTCTCTCTCTCTTTCTCTCTCTCTCTCTTTCTCTCTCTCTTTCTCTCTCTCTCTCTTCAATTCAATTCAATTAGCTTTATTGATCATGACTGTCAGGTGAACAATATTGCCAAAGCGTCAATTCAATAATAAATAAAAATAAAAAAATAACAAAATAAAAACAAAAACACAAATATATAAATATACAATTCATTAATTACAATATATAGATATTTAAAAAGAACATGCATGTAAATGTAAGAAAATAATAAAGAAGTCATTCATGTTTGTTGAGTCAATAAAACAAACAAACAAATAAAAAACAATTAACAATATATTACAATATCAAAGGATCAATGTAAAAAACAACAACTCTCTCCCTCTCTCTCTCTGTGTGACTCTCTCTCTCTCCCTCTCTGTTTCT
>CAKAOI010052061.1:14530-28607 GCA_916701655.1 Sebastiscus albofasciatus
ATATATATATATGTACTTCAGTCTCACCAAATGAGTAATTGCAGATTGTAAATAATAACACCTCCTCTCCTCTTTTTCTTCTCAGGTGGAGTAAGAATTGCAGCCATGGCGAAGAACTGTCACAACGACTACAAGATGAAGTTCTCCACGGACGAGGAGTTCCCCGATTTGTCCCTGCACAACAACCACATGGCCAAGGTACAAATCCTACTCTGACATCATCTATAGGCAACGTGCTACATGACGTTACTTTTTACTTTAGGAAGGCGTGATTTATCCGTGCACGTTCCAAAATGTACCTCACATGCCACTTAAAATCAGGCGGTAACCTCTGGTGCTCAGAAATGAAGCCACAAAAACTGCAGTTCCCTCAAATGGCCACTTGAGGCTCCAAAAGCGAGTTAATGCCCAATGCGATGTTAAAATGCCCGACTTTACAGCAGAAAGAAACATATTTAAAGGTGCAAAAAACAGTTTGGGTTTCTAGAGCGAATATCCCCGTTCATGACATCTGTACGGGGGTGAATTTGAGCTTCCCAACGACTCTCCAGCGGGGCCGGCTTAATGCATAGGACATTTAGGTGGTCGCCTAGGGCGGCACCTTCTAGGGGGCGCCAGTTGCCCTCTAAAAATTTTATTTTTATTTTAGGATGCCTTCTGTGACACCTTGGCCAGGGACAACAGATGGCATTTTTTATACCATGTGTATTCATCAATTTGCACCGCCCATTCTCAAATAAACTAAATTAAATTAAACTTTTTACGCACCCTTCCTCATTTTTCTGCATTGAAGTAACAAATAAAAGAACAAATAAATAAAGAAAGGAAAGTACACGTTTCACCCCTTTAACTCTCGTTGTAGTGAAACTGACTAAACACTTTTAAGCCAACAATATCAGGGACTAATTGTTTATTCCTATTATAATAAATACAGTTATTTAGACCTAACCCTAGAGTGACTCCAAATCCAAATTTTGCCTATAAGGCACCAAAAGGGCCTGCTCTTCAGAAACCTATCGGTGATGTCACATTATATATTTTATGTTATATATTTTATGCTTAGAATACAAACATTTTCATTGTTGCTGTTGGAACCAGAGGGTTTTTTAATGAGCTAAGATACTTCACATTTACATAGCACAATCTAAAAGACAGAGGAAACCATGCGACCGTATAATCACTGACCTGCACTGTGTCCTCTGCTGCAGGTGCTGACCAAGGACATCTACAACAAGCTGAGGGGAAAGTCCACCCCCAGCGGCTTCACCGTGGATGACGTCATCCAGACCGGTGTTGACAACCCTGGTAAGAAGGAGCACGTCATCAGCATAGAGATGAACACACACTAGCAAAGATAGGGTTTAAGGAGACATAAATTAACTGAAGCAAACGTGAAATATACTAGCAAGTTTTCTTCATTATGTCCACGGTGGTACAGGGACAGGAGGATCTATCAGTATCCCTCCATACATAACAATCTGCAAAGGTGAACCAGCAATGTTACCTGCTTCCTCATCCTCCCTTTTGTCCCCAAGGTCACCCCTTCATCATGACCGTGGGCTGCGTTGCTGGTGACGAGGAGTGCTATGAGGTTTTCAAGGATCTGCTGGACCCCATCATCTCCGACCGTCACGGTGGATACAAGCCCACCGACAAGCACAAGACCGACCTGAACTTCGAGAACCTGAAGGTGAGCAATCGAGACCTGCATGATGGTATTGTCATAGATCAGCACAGTTTTAAAGGGACAGTGCGTAGGACTTGGCGGCATCTAGTGGTGTGGTTGCAGATTGCAACCAACTGAGTACCTCTCCGCTCACGTAAAGTGTAAAACCGTGGAAACGCCGTTCGCCCCTCTCAGAGGCCATCCTTACCTTAATAACACTACTTTAAGGGCAACGGAAGGCAGATGGCGACTTCTGTTACCGCGGTTTTGCACTCAGCGACTCATGTTACCGCAGTTTCACAAGCGTGTCAGTGTAATCATTGGACTTCTGCGTTGCGTTGGACAGATAGTAAAGACGCCGTGACCTCTTTAATTTATTATCATTCTGTCCTGTCTTCTTCTCTCAGGGAGGTGACGACCTGGACCCCAACTACGTGCTGTCCAGCCGTGTTCGTACCGGCCGCAGCATCAAGGGATTCACCCTGCCCCCCCACAACAGCCGTGGAGAGCGCAGAACCATTGAGAAGTTGTCCATTGAGGGTGAATGTCAACCCTTATGACAATAATGTCAATCCATCAATCTAACAAACAGGATGTATTTGTCAGAGACTGACTCCTTTCCTCACCTTCCTTGGTTTCCTTTCAGCCCTGGCCAGTCTGGATGGTGAGTTCAAGGGAAAGTACTACCCCCTGAGCGGCATGACCGACGCTGAGCAGGAGCAGCTGATCGCTGATCACTTCCTGTTCGACAAGCCCGTGTCCCCCCTGCTGACCTGCGCCGGCATGGCCCGTGACTGGCCCGACGGCAGAGGCATCTGGTGAGGGACGCACAGAATGGAGTAGAAAATTTAATTTAGACTTTATTGGGATTCCCCCAATTTAGAAACATGATCAGATATGTGCTATAATCAACTGTAAAAGCAGATTTTATGTGACCCTAATGACACATAAATACACACTCACTAAACAAACGACCACCCTCTGAGCGCCCATCTGCCCTTCCTAAGCCAACCTTTAAAACCTGCACCATCTGTCTCATTCTCCCACAGCCCTAATATTAAAATCCTGATTATTCCTGTGTTGAAACATCTGTTAAAGTGTGTCATGAACACCAAAGCACAGTGTGTACAGCAGCTGCAGCACACACTGCCCCTTACAGTGGCTTGACATCCTGTAAATCCACCACTGTGCAGCTCAGATAATTCACATGATCAGGGTTTTGGCTTGAGGTTTACTGTCACCTTTCTCTGAGATGTTTTGTCCTGTCTGTAAATCAAGTGAAACTGAGCCGGATGTTCTTCCTCCAGGCACAACGACAACAAGACCTTCCTGGTCTGGGTGAACGAGGAGGATCACCTGCGTGTCATCTCCATGCAGCTGGGAGGCAACATGAAGGAGGTCTTCAAACGCTTCTGCGTTGGCCTGCAGAAGGTGAAACACAAAAACATGCATGCATTTTTTCATTTAAACACACAGTTATACAGACACATTCTGCACGATTCAACTGGGTACAAGAGTTGAAGCCATTTTAGAGCAAAACAACTTTCTATGGTTACTTTTTTAGTGTATATGGTGTAAATTAAATCTTTTTAATATATAGACGTTTCATGGCTACCTTTACGAAAAAGTAGCATACTTCAAGTTTATTTTATGAAGTAAAATTAAGTCAAGTTTAAGTATATTTCCAAAGTATACTTTATGTAGTTAGTGTACTAATATCAGTGTACTAGTAGTATACTTTTAAGTGTACTTCTTCAATACTTCTTGGGACTAAATTGACCCACTTTTCAATTTATAAAAGTATACTTTTAAGTGTACTTTAAGTGTAAGAATAATAAACTTGTATTTTAAAATTGTAAAGTTATATTTTGTACTGCAACTATATTATGAAGTGAACTATACTTCAAGTGAACTTATAGGTATGCTGTTCGTTTACTAGTTACAGTATACATCCACTGTTTTAGTTCATGAAAGCACACTTTAAAGCGTACTCTCAGTAAACTACTATTTTATAAATTTTTACTGCAAGTATACTTGTAAGTTTTCTTTAACTTATAGTACTTAGCCAATGATTTATGCATTACATAAAGAGACTTTTGCTGTTTGACTTAAGTTTTTCTCACATGCTTCCACGGAGGAGAAGCCAAGTATACTTTTTTTTAAGTATATCTCTGATAAGCAGCATACTCTCTTATTTTAAGTTTAAATGTGTACTAATAGCACACTTGAATAAACGTATTTTTGGTAAGGGTAGGTCTAGTAAGCATTTAGTGACATCCGTCTAGTTATATTTTAACCGTCATGCATTATTCATTTCACTTTCCTCCTCACGGGTCAGATTGAGGAGATCTTCAAGAAGCACAACCATGGCTTCAGTTGGAACGAGCATCTGGGCTACGTCCTGACCTGCCCCTCCAACCTGGGAACCGGCCTGCGCGGTGGCGTGCACGTCAAGCTGCCCAAGCTCAGCACACATGCCAAGTTCGAGGAGATCCTGACCAGGCTGCGTCTGCAGAAGCGTGGAACAGGTACTTACAAAAAGAAGATAAAAAAAAAAATCTAGTGACAAGTTAGTATTTTCAGAGGACACAGCTGGATGGGCGAGGCACAGGTACATTTATTAGCAAACAAATATTAGGAAATGTACAGGAAAAACAAATACATAGATTACAATTAAAAGAAGTTACTGATCAAAACACTAAGGAAAATAAAATGTTTAATTCATGACATTAACTTAAGCACCTTCAGGTCAGCATGAAAAGGCTGCCACAGACTAATAGGCTTTTTAAAATATATATCTTTGTATTATTTGCTTTTATCTTCATCGTACTTAGTGACTCATTTTCACCAAAATATCCAGAAAGAGAAATCTTCAGGAAGTAGTCAGGTTGGATTGTTTTCTACTGCATCTCAGGCCCTTTTCACAGCAGCCACTTTGACATTGCAGGATAAACACAGGTGTAATCAATAACATTAATTGTGGCCCTGTTCCGTTAATGTGGGTCACAGCCCTGGCATGTGACACTAAATGGAACAGGACCATAATTCATTTAATCAATATACACCTGTGTTCATCCTGCAATGTCATGTCAAAATAGGCTCGTTGGAGACCGCCGCACAATCATGGATGTATAGCACACAATGCATGCCGGTTAGATTTGTGTCCGACTTGCTCTGACGTCGTGCACACGTGAGCAATGATAACCTCACAAGATCAAGGTGGCCACAGTTTTTAGAGCCAGTTGCTCTCCACAGACTGCAAGACCCAGGGCATGATGGGAAACGGCTGGCTGTCGCCTGATCAAAGAGCTGATTGGCTCTTAGTTTTGCCCACAAACACCACGTGTTGGAGAAAGTCCGCACTTCTAGATTGTAGGCTTTTAGTCTCATGTTGTGAAATGACGGTTTCATCTGTTAACAAACACATCTTGTGTTGTTGATAATAATAATAATAATAATAATAATGAAGGTTATTTATAGAGCACTTATCAAAACGAGTGCTCATTACAATGTGCTTTACAAGGCGGACATAAAAATAATAAAGGATAGAATATAATGCCAGATACACGCACAATTAAATATAAATAAATCCGGGCGTGGTCTGCAAACTCCAAGTAGCCTACAGGTCGGATCTAACAGGATGTAACTTTTCCTGTAAATTCTTTGAAGGCTGCTGGAAACTGTTGGACGTGACCGCAGCTTTTTGTCACCGCCGCGTGCTGCCGCCTGATCTCGTCTACTTTCCAGGCGAGGCTGCTGTGAAAAGGGCCTGTTGGATTATCTATAAAGGAACATTTATTTAACTGAAGAAACATTCTTTCACAGCTGGAGTTAGTCATTGAGTTTACCATCAACGTCACCTCAGTCTCAGGGACTTTCTTTAGTGGGCGATAGCATGTTTCCATGTTCCTTAAGTGCTTGTGGTAGAAAGAGGACTCATTCCTATCCCCTTCTCTTTCCTCCAGGTGGTGTGGACACAGCCTCCGTTGGTGGCGTGTTCGACATCTCCAACGCTGACCGTCTGGGCTCCTCCGAGGTGTACCAGGTCCAGCTGGTGGTCGACGGCGTCAAGCTGATGGTTGAGATGGAGAAGAAGCTCGAGAAGGGAGAGTCCATCGATGGCATGATCCCCGCCCAGAAGTAAAGTGGACAGACAAACAATGACTGAAAGACTGTCTGTGTTTGTTTTTTTATATTCTAAAAAATGAACGGGTAGCCGTGTTGTAAAGTTATTTTACTGGTTTCGGCCAACTGGCTACTTTCTGCTTACTTCTTTCCATCAAGAAGACACTCCACTTTTCTCTCTGCTCCTTCCTTCCTTTCTTACTTCCTTCTTTTATTCATCATTTCCTTTCCTTTGCTGCTGTGTCTTTTGGTTCCTAACTTCCTGTCACTTTAATCATCTTTCTCCCCATCTTCTCTGTAACATCCTGGGATCAATCCATGCATAGTCTGGTACGGCTATGCACTGAAAGAAAAAAAACATTTTTGGTTGTAAAATATAACTGGACAATTAAACTATGCCCCATGTAACAATCAAAGCTGCTCTCATGTTTTCTTTATGGATCTTTTACAACTACTCACAACAGACTGACTGAGACATGAACTGATATTTTCATATGATACGTTAATATTCACTGTCAGTGTGGTAGATGGTTAAATGATGCTGGTGATGGTGACTAGCGTGGCTAGTTAACGTTAGTTTGAGGCTGCTGCAGTAATACAGTCATACATTAACGTTACAGCAACATCAGACCGTCGTCTCCAACTGAATCTCAGCCTACAGATCAAACAGTTGGATATTAACACGTTGGTTATTTACAGACAACACTTAGCCTGACGGGATTCAATCAGATATGTAGAGAAGTCTGGATCAGTAACATCCTCCACTGTGTTGGACGGAGGAAGACTGAAGGGACATGATGGTGATCAACCTTCATTTATTAAGGTATCATAAACGCTCAGGTTCAAGATCACACAATAATTATTAGACGTGTATAAAACAAATGTTTGTTTAACAAGAGATGAATTCATACAAACTTGTCAAAATGACAATCTAAACATACGTCAAATTGCATTGAAGTATATGAGATCTTTGATTTTCTTTCCCCCAAAAGGCGGCGCGACCTCGACTTTTTGCGAAGTACCCGTATGAGCCGGTCTGATGTATGAAAGCTGAAGAAGTCGAAATTGGAGCATTAAAAACAAAGTTATTTTTATAAAACGGTCGCTATATCGTGACAGTAGTACATGAAACAGGTAACCTGAAAAAACATCATGTCCTCTGTGTCCTCCGGTGCTCCTAACGGCATCTGCAAGATTTCACAGACCGGAGAAAAACAAGCAGTAAGAGCTGATCTGAGGTCTGCTGTCCAGCTGCTGTCGACTGTCAATCACTCTGAACTCCAATCAAACGGTCAAACTAGGCAGCGCTGATTAAATATGAATCAATATTCTGTTACGTTAATGCCTATTTCTCTCCTCAAATGTTCTCAGAATCATCTCGTAGTGTACTGCTTAGCTGTAAAATGAGAACGTTTGTGACGCCGCCGCCAAGTTCTGGTCACATGACCGGAGCACAGCCAATAGAAACGCTCTCTCAATGAAATGACCTGTGATTGGTCAAAGTCTCCCGTCACGGGCTAGATGTTCTAAAGCCTGAAAACAGAGACATGAGGAGGAGCAGAAGTCTAGTTATCTCTCAGAACACTTGATTTACAATATGCTGAAAGGTTATTATGGAATTTTGGCACAATGATGCCAAATATATATACTGCCTACTGCAGCTTTAAATCCACATCTGAGAAAATAAAATAGACGTAAAATATGAAAGAGGTTGAAAGTCTTTATTTTTGTGTCACACATTATTTCCTAGGAGACATGCAGGATTGCAGGTCGATCATTTCCGTAATTTCAGCCCATAAGTTAAGTTTTCTTGATAACAGCGACGGCTTCAAACACACTATACAACAGAACTGTAGCCTTAAAGCATGGCCCCAACTGTATCTACAGAACAGGTTCAGAGAGTGAGGCCCAGTTGTACATACACACACACACACACGCACACAAGCACACACACAAAAAAAAATGCAAAAACTAGCCCTAAATCACAGCTTCACATTTTCAGACAGTGATGGATACCTGCTGCGGCTGAAATCTCCCATTAAACACATAAATTCCTGCAGACTTTACAGCTTTAACGATCACAAATCTGCTGTATTATCCAACTTTTCCTTTCACATATCAGTGTTTTGTTAGATGCTGCATACTTTAAAAGTACAAGTTATAATTGCTTGGCTTTATAGAGTTACAATACAAGTACAACAACCTTTGAGTTTTGGAGTTGTCAGTGTTAATATATGATCGATGGAGCACTTTCTGTTCGATCGTTCTGTAATGAAGTGTTTTTTATAAAAGAAAATCTAATTTCTCAAAGGTTATTCAAGGTCTCTTTTTAAACCACTTCCTCATCAAGTTGTATGCTTTTAAATTATACAGTGGCTTAATGAGGCAGGAGTCTGATTGGCTAACAGTCATACACCTCTTACAGTAATACTGGAATCTGATTGGTCAACAGTCATACACGTCTCAGCTGTGCTGCAGCCTGATTGGTCGACGGAGGGAAAAGTCTACAGTTTATATGTATCAGAATAAATGAAAATAAATGTAATATTGGATGAAAGAAAACTGTTCAATTTGATAACAATATGGAGACAGGCTGCCATTTAGAATTTTTGTACCTCAGTCAAAGAGTATAGAAGCAAAGAGACGAAACTCCGGTGTTTTTTTGACATCTGGTGCCGCCATTTTGGACTGAACCCTTATTATATTTATAATATTGTATTATTCAACACATGCCATTTAGGTAGAATATGACAATAGAATAGAAATAATTTTGTTTTACTTTTGTGCACCACTTTTTAGGCGGGCGTTTTACTGGCGTCTGGTAGGCGTTTTCAGTCCAAAATGGTGGAAGCGTAGCTTCGCTGATGATGCAATGGAACGAACAAGTGACTTCTTGGCAATATACGTTCTTTGCCTCAGTTTCCTTAAAGTTGCTACAAGGAACTTATATTTTGTGGATTTTGGCGGCCCCTGTGGACAAAAGCAGTAATGTTTCCATGACCACCGCTTTTTTAAAAAGACCTACAGCTGCCAGACTCCCTTTAGAAAACCTCTAGTTTAACTGCAGCAGGGTCTGACAGTCTGCCCCGATTAGTTCTGGTTCTGGTTCTCCTTTACCTCCCTTCCTTCCAGCACGGCCAGCAATACTCCCTGGGCTTCCAGCAGCGCGGTGTTGATGTTCGCTCCCAAGAAGCGGGCGGTGAGCTCCAGGTCCTGCAGCCAAACAAGCAGCTGCTGCCGGACAAGGAGCTCTCCGAGGCGGCCGGAGGAGCTGAGGGAGTTTCTGGTGAACTTGTAAATCGTTTCGTCTGATGTTGCGGGGAGTCGGACCCGCTGACGGGCATTAAGAATATCCACCATCACTACAATAGCCAATCTTGTCGCTGATGGTCTCATTTGCTTACCATATAGAAGCATCGGTATTAAGCTGAGTCTGTTTCACAGCCAGTTAAATGTTCCTTGTAGTAACTTTAATATGACTTTGTGGCACCACTGAAACCAAAATGGCACCTCCACCTGCACACCTGAAGCCATCACTCCAGCAGGTTTCACGGAGGAGAAGTGAATAATACCAAGAGGTGCATGTAGGTAAAGGAAAAAAGGGCATTCAGGATGTCAATTATTCACTTCAGCGGGCTTTCAATGTGTGAGACAGTGTGGTTTTATAACAATTTACAAAAGAAAAATACAGATTAATTAAAAAAGTCTGCCAGTACAGAACAATGCAATCCTGGCTAGTAAAAAGCAAAAAAAAAAAAGTGCTCAATGAATTTTAAAAACATATCAAAAATTAAAAAAATAAATCAAAACAAGGCGCCCTATTGAGTCGATGTTTATTCAAGTCTAGGTTCTTGGCTTTGTGGCTGTATTGCACTACATTTAAGGAATAGCGATGGCGGTGGCGTTCTGACAGATTGTGATATTGTTAAGTGCTACCAGTAAAACTGCATCTCTTCCATTTACTCTAAACCAGTTTGAGCTACTGGAATCTTGTGTGGGAAACATGTTTTTGGAATAAGAGATCAAATTATAAAAAAGCTTGAAGATCATCTATAAAAGAATCCTCTAAAGTAACGGCTTTTTAGCTCCATGTTGGATCGGGGTTTTGATCAATGTCTGCAGTGGCCTCGCAGGAAAAGGAGTGAACATTTGTTTTTTTTGTATCATATTGTGTTCAATTTCCATCACATTAGATAAAAACTGGGACCAGTCAAAAAAAAAAGCCATGCTATTTGATTAATAATCAATACAACGGTCAGTTTGTCCAGCTTTTTAAAAACATTTTGAACAATTTGTGGCACAGATTTAATGGTATTATTTGTCTGGGCACTCAGTGAAAGCATACGATATGTGCTTCATTTTGTTCTGGGTAAACAAATGTAGTTTAGTTAAATGTTAAACTGACTTTATCTAATTGAACTAATAGTAAAGATCTGCACGTATTGGTGTCAGAATAATGCATTCTGATTGGCTGACACAGCCTGCTTTTATAATCTAAATAGACTAAACCTGCTGAGTGGAAAATAATGTCTCTTTTTTTCCTGCGTAAAAATTTAAATAAAATTTTCTACTTTGCAGTTTATGCATTTTTTTTTAGAGGACTTTTACTTGTTAATAAAAGGTAGCATGGGACCAACGTAGAGTATATGTTTAAGCTCAAATTATCAGGCTATCAAGTAAAACATATCAGCTGGGTCCGGTGTTATTAGGCGGCTTTACTCCTCTGTAAGCAGCTCACCTGCCAGCTATCAACACACAGGAGAGAATCCAGTACGGATAGCAGGCAGAGAGGGAACGTTCTTCTACCAGAAATGGTAGAAACAACAGCTGAGCAGTGAACAGGCGTTATCAATGGATGGGCAGGAAGGCCGCGATGCTTCATTCAGTCGTCACAAGTCTCTGCTTTTCTGCATGTCTCCCTCTAGAGGTCGGAGGTCAGACTACGACCTCACTTCTGAAAATATGTGACTTCCGAGAATGACAACAGATGTCAAACTTCTGCCCATTTTTAAAAAGCATTAAAGAAAGAAAATAAACTTAATACACAAACAAATTAAAACATTTCTTTAAATAGCAGCTCTTTAAAAAGGAATGATGACAACAAATATGATACAATAGGAATAACAATGTCAACAACAACAAATTATCAATCTCTGTCACTCTCAGCAACACCGTCCTTATCATCAAACATGAAATCGTGAAAAAAAAAAAAAAACTCCTTGGGCTCACATAGTATGGAGGTGGTGGTGGTGGTGGTGTGTTTCAAGCAGGGGTCGCAGGTCACTGACAGCTCCAAGGTCAAGGGTCATCAGAAGTCTACCGATGGCGGTCTATCCGTGTCTGTGCATCCGTTTGTCTGGCTGTGATTGGCGGCATCGGGAGAAGAGGGTCTTTGGTGGAGGCGAGGCATCGCTAGCCGCATCAGATGAGGTGGAGCCCAGGGAGGAAGAGGAGGAGGCGATGGTTTCTTCCTCGTTGTTCCTCCTCATCCCTCGACCTGTCCTGTCTGTTTATCAATCTGCCTCGCCTCCTGTCGCCCTCAGAGCTCCAGCTCCTTGGACACTTTGGTGGCAATGTCTCTAAAGGCTAACGGTGCCCCCCACAGGCGCTTGAACCTCACACCGCTGCTCTGGCCCAGCCCGCTGGGCAGCTGGCAGACCTCGGCCTCGAAGGCCACGCGGGCGCCGGCTGCTCCGTGGGTGCAGGACAGGAGGAAAGGCCCGGCCAGGTGGACCTGGCAGCCGCAGCCCTGCGCCGCCTCACGCAGCGCTAGCACCACCTCGGCCGGGTCGCGGGGGCTCCGCACCCTCACATCCCAGCCGCATCGGGGGGTCCGGGGCTCGGCCGCTTTCTGATGCCCAGATAGATGGCGACTGGAAGGGGGAGGAAGGGGCGATGCAAACAGAGGATGGAGGAGGAAATGTAGGAAAAGCAAAAGGACAGGGCGGGGTTGATGTTCACAGCAGGAGGGTTGGAGGGTCAAAGGTTAGGATGGAAATAAAGAGGACAGGAGAGCAGATATGTTTGAGTTTAAGGGAGATGATGTGTGATGGAAGTGAAAGTATGGTTGTATGAATGTGGATGTATGAGTGGTTAGGGAAAGGGGGAGGAGAAGAAAAACAATTAATATCATACAATATTGTTTTTTTATATCTCTACATAACAATCTAGGTCACTGATAAGTAAATGTGTATTTTATAGTCTAACAACATCTCTTTACTTACTTTACCATGAATGTACAACACCAAACCTTAAATAAACTGCCCATGTGAGGGACTGAATACATTTATTTTGTTCTTGAATGCTGGTTTATAATAATTAATAACATACTACACAGATACATTCATAAAACACACTTTAACACCAACTAACACACAAAGATCTGGGAGGGGTTCAGGGACTGACCTGTCGATAAACACCATGGAAGTTCTAATTTCTTTTAAATCAAAAGGTGACGGTTCTACCTGCAGGGGTCATCTATCACAAGGAGCACCACAGTCCGCTAGCTAACGTTAGCCTGCTGCTGCTGGTTTACCTGCTGTTTTTAACCTGAGACTGAGACTGGGCTGAAGCGGCTGAGTCTGAGAGGAAGTACACAAGACCTTTAGTAACATACGGATACGCTGACACTGATAACCCTGGAAAAAATACAGTAGGAATAAAATGAGAGTAAAAGATCTAGCTCTGGTAAATGCTTTTGTTGTGGGATGTAACCTAGAGAGGAAACAGATAGCTGACAGTAAGATGTGCTTTTTCATGGTTATTTATTTCTGTTACAGTATTCTGCCTTTAAGCTTCTAATTATTAAAAATAATTTATATAAATTGAATAACCTGATTTCTCTGTGCTCATGTAAACATTAACGGGATAAGCCTCATAAACTAATGTAAACCCACTCAGTCTTGTCTGCAGCCATGTGGTTACAGGTATACGGGGAATATACACTCACTGGCCACTTTATTAGGCACACCTGTTCAATTGCTTGTTAACACAAATAGCTAATCAGCCAATCACATGGCAGCAACTCAATGCATTTACGTCATCTAGAGGTGGTGAAGACGACTTGCTGAAGTTCAAACCGAGCATCAGAATGGGGAAGAAAGGGGATTTAAGTGACTTTGAACGTGGCATGGTTGTTGGTGCCAGAAGGGCTGGTCTGAGTATTAAACTGCTGATCTACTGGGATTTTCACCACAACCATCTCTAGGGTTTACAGAGAACGGTCCGAACAAGAGAACATATCCAGTGAGCGGCAGTTGTGTGGACGGAAATGCCTTGTTGATGTCAGAGGTCAGTGGAGAATGGGCAGAGTAGTTGGAGATGAGAGAAAGGCAACAGTAACTCAAATAACCACTCGTTACAACCAAGGTATGCAGAATACCATCTCTGAACGCACAACAAACCTTGAAGCAGATGGGCTACAGCAGCAGAAGAACACCCGGTACTAGCAAGGTGTACCTAATAAAGTGGCCGGTGAGTGTACAGTAGGTAGGTGTTGTGATGTTTGTGTTTGACCATTTATTTATATTATTGCTTCGTGATGTTAATCAGCTGTTGGTTCTATAAGACCCACGACAGAGAAGTATCCATATTTTGTTCTGTTTCAATGAGAATGTATAGTGATCATTCTCTGTGTGATCACTTTCAAATCTACATTTCTTCGTGTCCTCGCCACATGGAAGAGAAAAATTAAAAAAAAAATCATCACAAAAAAAGCAGTATGATTCAGGATCTGTGCTGGAAACGTAATCCAGTTCCCATGTTGGATCACATGCAAAAGTGTGACTCCGTGTAGACTTCTGATGTTTAGAAACTGATCAGAAGAAAACATCAGCTCTCAGTCACACCTGAGAATGAAAACATTTACAGCTGCAACTGTTCTCTGTATACAACAAATCACTGGAAATGCATTTTAATCGGAGATTGAAGGAATCAAATTTAAGTGCTACAATTGACTCGCAGTCAGGCAGAGACTAAAAGGAATAGTTCAACATTTTGGGAAATATGCTAATTTGTTTTCTTTCTGATTGACATCACTCTCATGTCTGTACGGTAAATATGTATCTGGAGCCGGCAGCTAGTTAGCTTAGCATAAAGACTGAAAACAGGGGGAAACGGCTAGCCTGGCTCAGTGAGCAACCTCCGGGTCTGAGAAGTGAAGCCAACGCTGAAGTGCCTTAAACCTGCGTTCTCTCTACCAGCCAGCAGGGGGCGACTCCTCTGGTGGCTAAAAGAAGTCTGATTGTATAGAAGTCTATGAGAAAATGAGCCTACTTCTCTCTTGAT
>CAKAOI010052061.1:29665-76895 GCA_916701655.1 Sebastiscus albofasciatus
TCAGTAAACATTGTAAACATGAGTTTATGGTCTCAATCTCTAGTTTCAAGTCTTCTTCAATACAGCATGATGTTCATTTAGCAAATTATGGTCCCATTGAGAGTCAAATAGACCATAAAGCAGGGGATGCTTTAGGGCGGGGCTACCTTGTGATTGACAGGTCTCTACCACGGCGTTGTCCGGTCTGGGAGTTGTCCGTGTTTAACTCTTTCACAGTGTGTTTTCACTTCATGAAAGTTAATTCTAACATTTTTGGTCGCCTCGAATGTCTTATTCGGCGTTCGGTTGCTCCATCCTCTCGTGTCACTTCTGGTTGCAAAAAAAAAACAAGATGGCGACGGCCAAAATGCCGAACTCGAGGCTTCAAAATGGCAGTCCACAAACCAACGGGTGACGTCACGGTGACTATGTCCTCTTCTTATATACAATCTATGGCCTGGCTCTGTACTGAGGAAACACAATCCGCCTACCAGCACCTCTAAAGCTCATGGATATAATAAAAAAGTCAGTTTGCAGTTTCTCTGGGCCTACGTGCCTGATTATTTCTTGGCACATAAGCCCTATAAATTAGCCAATTGCTTGTTTTTACACTCATGTTTTTGGATGGATTAAGCAAGATCCATCATTTTCGGCACGACAGTAAATAAGCGCATTTCCAAAAATGTTGAACTATTCTAGCCAGTGTTTGGTTTGTCCGTTCTGGGCTACTGTAGAAACATGCCATTATTTTCAGGTGATTATACGCTAAAGAAAACATAGTTATTAATATTATATTTAATGTCTGCCAATAGATCCTGCTAAATGTCACACACTGTTCCTTTAACAGCAGCAGTAACACCGTCATTCATGTGTAGCACACAACATATCTTCTCCATCTATATCTTGAGGAGTAAACTAAAGGTTCTTTAAGAACATGGTGAACTGATGGATACATAATGAAAAGCAGACTGTAATGCTGCTGCTGACACAAGAAATGTAATGTTCTGTTCTGCTGCACTTCGGTTGAATTAAAAGTGTAAAAGTGAACTCACCTTGTGACCGGAGATCTGCTGATTCTCTCAGGTTCGTCTGTGACCCTCAAGAGGAAGACAAACGTATCTGTTAGGAATCATTCACATTGTCACACCAACCCCCCCGCCCGACCACCACCAGCTCACTCCCTCACCCCCACACTGGGCTGCATGGCTACGTCAGTCAATCCACGACGTCAATCACGACACAAAACACAACAACTCGTCTTCAAATCACAGATGGATCAGCACCGACCTACACTCACCACACTGGGACATTGGATGGATGTGAAACGACAAAATGTCACCGACAAAACACACGAGAAGGATAAACGAATGGAGACGGAGTGAATCCAGAGCAGAGAACCAGGTCTTAAATAGACACAAAACACAAATGTGGGTTGCAGTGGCCGACCAGACTCTCACAAATACAAATCTAATGTTTGATAGAAGCAAAGATTTGTGTGTTAAAAGAGAACAAATCATTTTACTTTTGTTTCTGCTTGATTTGAACTCTCTCTTTTCTAACTCTTTTCTTTCTCCTTAACACCAGCGACTCATGACTTCATCTGGACTTGAGCCTTTTGACTTGAAATACTTGATTCCCAAGCTTCCCCTAAACCCAAAGATTAAAACGGGTTATATTTTAGGATTAGAGGATTTACTCATGGAGGGGGAATAACTGAACTGAAGTTGTTTAAAGTGCTGTTGTTTTTGTTGAACTCTGGACTCTTTATTTTTGGTGAATATTATCAGGACTTGCATTGATTATCTGACACTTAATTCCCCAGATCCACTTTGTTTGAACCAGTAGGACAGTGGTTCTCAATCTTTTTCTGTCATTCCCCCCTTTGGAGGTAGAAATATTTTCATGTTTTGAATGTTGGAAATACTGCAATCTCTCTTTTTTTCAATTAATTTTGACTTTTGGACTGAGGACTGAGGCAATTACAGAGACGGACGGAGCGCCATGTCGTTCGCTCTGTGTGTGTTTGAGAGAGAGGAGGTGGAAGGCAGGCTCATGTTTCTGTAAGTTTAATAATAATGAGAATGTCAACGTCATGAATGAAGCTTCGAACTACTCAGTGCAACTCTGCTTTGACATATTTTCCTTTGATTACTATCAGATGAGCACGTTGTCTTGTTTGTCTCCGAAGCATCGTCTGTTTTTCTTTTTGTCAAATATCTGTAAACCTACAGTCTGTCTGAATGAACAACATCACTACCATGGATGTATACAGATTTAGTTTACTGTTCCTCCGTGAAGAAGAATCCGACATCTAAACATTAATTGTGCATCACATTTTCCTCCTGGTCACCACAGTTTGAGAATCACTGGCTTAGGACTCGGGACTTGAGCGCAAAGACTTGAGACTTACAAAACAATGACTTGGTCCCACCTCTGGTGACAAGTCTCATCTTATAATCACAGTGTATGTAGCTGTGCTATTGTTTACAACTTAGAGAGTAGATTATTACATTACACATGCCACAGTAAAGGGCCACACACATCCAGGATGGAGGAGCTCTGGACTAAAGTATCTTCTAAAGGACAAACTGTATCCTGTTGTACACCCAACAGGCTGTGAGGTACTACTGAGTGTGAGGCTGCTCATTGCACTTCTCTTCTCTGGCCACCAGGGGCTACTGTTGCTGTTTTATGTTTGTCAACTCTGGATTTTTTTTCCTACCAACCTGGCAACCTGATCTCTATTCCAGGAACTGGGGGTGGCCTAAGACTTCATTGATAGATTTTTAGTATTTACTGGTAATGAAAGCCGCTCTGCTGTGACCCTGCGGCTCTGACCGAGGAGCTGCTGCAGGACTGTTGCTTTAGATCTAAATACATGTTTAGATACGTCACCTCTCTTAAAAGAACATGAAGCGATCCCTGCTAATCCACACAGATAATCACCGGGACACGCCTCAGCATTTATGAATGATTACATATAAATAATTATGCAGCAAATATCTGACGGGTAATTCCTGCTGGATTAACCTCATTCCACACAATCTGCTGGGAACATTTGACTTTTTGACACCGTGATGCTGCTGAAAGAATAAGTAGCTGTACAAATACATCTTGCATCAAGGCGTGCCTGGACTCAACAGGGATGTTTTGTGACTGAAGGGTTACAGGTGTCCCATCTAGTTTAAATGACCTTGCCTTTCTTGACTGCGTAAAGAAACAAGGTGACCCTGAGCAGGATAATCATAATAATCCTTATGGGAGAATAAAAGTGGGAAAAAGTGTTTTGTGAATGAAGAGCATTAAGCGACAGACTGGACAGACACTTGTGCATTGTGTATCAACTGTACAGTATGTGAGCCAGATTGAGCAATCTGTATTAAGGCGCTGAGAGGGAGAGAAAAGAAGAGCAGAAAGTGACGGAGTGAGAGAAGCTAGCAGCAGCAGCAGCAGTGTAACAGGACAATCTGCTTGTATCTTGAGGGAGAGCTGTGCAAGATCCCTGTTTAAGAGAAGGATAAATCCTGGTTACATAACTAATCCTGATTTAAAACGGCAGTGAGGCTGGGTCAGTCAGTCAGGATGACTGGTGCAGGCTTCTTAACAAGCATTTCTCTCCTGCAGAGGGCTCAGACACCTGCCGAGTACTCGTAATGTCACAGGCTACAATTATTATGACTATTATTTCATCCTTTTTTGGGTTTGTTGTGTCTCATGTCAAGCTCTGAGCCGTCTTAGTCTTTTCTTGGATATTTCTCCGCTGCTCTTATCATTGTTGAACTATTTGTAAAGTCGCTGCTGTTTTGTTTTTGGGCCAATAAAATATAAATTAAATAAATATTTAAAAAAAAAATAACAGCAAAAACTCAGAGAAAAAGCAGAACGTCTCCACATCTGAGACTGAAAACAGCGATTCTGGTCAATGATACACGGGAATGAAAAGACAGTGAATGAACCTCTGTCTCTCTATCACTTCACCCTTTACCCCCTCTACCTCTGTCTCTCTCTATCACTTCTCTTCACCCTTTACCCCCTCTACCTCTGTCTCTCTCTATCACTTCTCTTCACCCTTTACCCCCTCTACCTCTGTCTCTCTCTATCACTTCTCTTCACCCTTTACCCCCTCTACCTCTGTCTCTCTCTATCACTTCTCTTCACCCTTTACCCCCTCTACCTCTGTCTCATATAAAACACTGATAAAGCTCCATCCCCCCCTTTTTCCTTTCTGTCCTGGACCCTCTGCTCCCAGACATCCCACAGTCCTGCTGGTTTGTTAACAGCACGGGCAAACACACGGTGTTGATTACATGACTCAGACTGGTACAGTTGAGTTGCAACAAACTCACAGGCGACACACACAAAGACACGCACATCTTCATACGGTTGTTTAATCTAAAAACGAGTTGTGTGACTGAATGTGTGACTAACATTCAGAGTGTCGGTCTAGTAATGGGGGTAAACGTGAACACCCACATCTAAAAATCAACAATCAACTTCACCCCTTGTTGTCCCAGAAAACAAAGGCTATTATGTGTTATTAATAGAAGCAGGTAATTACGGTGGCCGACGAGGGCCAAAACATTTCCATTAGGAGAAACGTGCTGCAGCTTCAAAAACGACACTAATTCAAAAGCACATATGAAAATTCAACAACGGAAACGTGCTGGAAAAAAATGTGCTGCAGAAAGCCAAAACTAATGAAAACAAACGCAACAGAAAAACGCTGCATATGCAGTCAACACTATGGAAACTCTCCAGGCCACTAGAGGGAGCGCTAAGTGGAACAGCTTGATTTTCTACCAGAGAGAGACCAGAAGCCTTAAAGCCTTAAACCCTGAAGCCTCAGAGACTTGATTTGACAGACGTCATCTGGTAAATGGTTGAGTGTGAGAGGCTGCAAGGGCTTCAAATAGTATAAATATGAATGGGTTTTACGTTTTTTACTGCCTGATTTGAACGTGTAGACTAGAAGTAACTGTCAAAAAATCTTTTTACTTGTTTTTGTCAAACTTTATTAAGCAAAATTAAAAGAAATGGTTGATGAATAAACGAGGTGTGTCATATATTCTAATGCTTGCAGTCCTCTCATTTCATGTGCTTTTTATCTACCATCTTAAATCCTTCATGTTAATGTTTCTGTGTAAATTTAAATATACCAGGATGAACACCGGTGTGCCCTCCTTTGTTTACCTTTTATTACATGGCTGTGTTGAATACTCAATTCTGATTGGTCAATCACGGCGTTCTGTGGTCTGTTATTTCTGTATAACAGACCGTTGCTGTGGGCGCAGTTCTGATGTCGGACTCTGGAGGACAGTTTTTGTGTCAAAATATTGCTTTCTTCAGTAGGTAGCTGTGTAATAAGCGGGATAATGTACAGCTAGTGGGTCATTGTTGTGAAAGAATCCCCTTCAGGGCGATGAGAGTCCACAGTGGGGGGTCCGCAGCATCGTCCTGTCGGAGATTCTTTCACAACAATGACCGGCTCGCTGTACATTATCCCTTACTTATTTTTACGCCTCTGGGCTTCCTCTGGTAACCCTGTGTTTAACATCATAACGCTATGAATTGTGGGTAATTCCCTCAGGCAAAATCTGCAGAAATGCGGATTTACGGAAAGTGTTCATAAAGGCCTCAACATGTCTGCGAGAGAGCCCTCAAGGACTCGATGATTTGACAGTGGGACGGCCCTAAACCCTCACAGACTTTGCGAGAACGCTGCTGTGAATTGTGTTGTTGTTAATGTTGTTAATGTTTGTTGTTAATATATTTGTTTTGGCTTTCTGCAGCACGTTTCCGTTGTTGTATTTGTTTTGGATTTCTGTATGTGTTTCTGAATTGGCCTTGTCGGCCACCGTATGTAACGGTGCTGTGGCAGCTACAGTCTCTAGTGAGCGCTACAGCATAAAGCCCAGCCAGCAGAGAGACAAGCAGTCCAGACAGACAGACAGACAGAGAGACAGAGAGACATTCAGGCAGACAGACAGCTGCTGATCAGAGTTTCAGTCACATAAACATACAGTTTTGAGTTAGAGCTGCTTTACAGGAAGACAGTCTTGTAAACTTCGACTGCGACACTCCCAGAAACTCATGTTTACAGCATATGAATTTTGGACACTGAATAGGCTGGGTTTAAACTGGGCCAGCTGAAGTTTCCAAGTCAAGGCTCCAACATTTAGACTCCTAAATGTTCTCAGTCAGCCTTGGTTAACCTTTAAACACATATATACTGTATATCGTCATACTGTAATATGACTACAATTTAAAAGCCTCGGTCTCAGTCACATGAACAGGAGGAAAGAGGAAGGGAAATAACTCTAACTGGATTCAGCTATTAGTGCATTTTACAACTTTTAGGACCTAATAATTTAAATGATTTAAATGAGGGCTGTTCACACTGGGAAGTTGATGTACTTCTAAATGATCCGCTGAGTTATGGACGTCTCTTTCCAAATGTAAGTCAATGTGAAAAAGTCTTTTTGGGCCCAATGGCATCACGTGATGGACAAGGAAGTTTTAGTACCGTCGTTTGGCCACTACGAAAATTTGCATCACAACCCAGCGCTCTTCCTGGAGGCTTGGCTACAGGTGCACAGCCTCCTGCACACACAAGCCACCGTCGCAACAATCCCACTTTTAGTTTACGAGTATGTCGCGTCTCCCACAGACCGAGACTTTTGTAAATGAAATGTAAGACTTCTAAGGCAGTGATACACGACTGACAGGTGCCCTATGGCCCGCCGATCATTGATTCACAATGGGATTTTTTTTTGTACTTTGAATGTAAATAAGGTGCCAGAGTATATATAAAAAAGCATCAAAATAGACTAACAAAGGTTATTTATAGAAAAAAAAACTGCCAGGAGAGGATCCCGCAAACAGTTTAATGTTTGTTTATTAACTGGCCTCCATCATTTTGCAAAAGTGGCCCCTTGAGTAATCTATTCTAAGGCCTTTTTTTTGAGGAGACTGAATTAAATGTTTTTGAAGACTTTTTCATGACCTGTAGATACCCTGCTTGATTTTTCAACTATTTAATTTAATTCAGTAGATATATATATATATATTGTGATATAAAATGAGTAAATAACGTACTGTGATAGAAGCCCACTTCTATTATGACACCTTTCAATCAAGCAAACATAACTCTTCTTGATGGAACATACATTGGAAGAGAAACTAAGAACTTAATGTGGAAAATGTAAACACATAAAGAAGAAAATTAACTTTGTATTTCTAAAGAGAAAGAGGTTTCCCCGTTCACATCAGTACAGAATAGATGAACTTTTCCAGAGCCAGAGCCCTGCAGGTTGAATTAAAGTCAACCGCTGACTAAAAGTCCTGCCTGTAGAGAAGCTTTTCCTCACATAAATGTTTGTATAACTAAACTCCAACCTGCGGCAGACAGCGCATGAGGGGTAGAGGGAATGACGGGGCACTGGCAAGCAGGCAGACAGTCAGACAGACAGAGGCAGCCAGAAAACATGGGAAAGGAAGACTTACTAACTGTTTTTGTCCCCTGTGGGAGGGTGCAGCCCGACATGGACTTGTTTGAGCTCTGACGTTTAGAAGGGTCAAGAGTGACCCTATCGGAGGAGAGAGGAAGAAGAGAAGGAGATGAAGAGAGGATGAGAGGAATGGAAAAAAACAAGGAAAATTAACAGCAGAGAAAGTCAGAGAGACATCGAACAAAAGAGAAAGCAAGTGAGGGGGGAAGACAATATAGAGAGGTAGAAGAGGAAGAGAAGTACAAATCAAACTGTGTGTACTGCAGTTCAGGAAGAAAAGAAGGATAGAAGATTGGCAGGTGACTGGCAAGGAAAAGCAAATGTTGTTAAAGAATCAAACAAACAAACCAACAGATAAAGCAACAATAAGCAGCAGAGAAGAACGGACTGTGAAGACACACAGTATGTCCACCTGACCAGCAGACCTGGGTCAAATAGGTCATCGTTTGTTTGTACCAGCTTAGAGTACCGTTAGGGCGGGGTTAGGGAAAACAGTTCAGGACAGAAGCTGAAAGGTGAAGGTTGTTTTATTGAAATGAACACAATGTCCAACTGCATGAATGTGACAGGTTTAGATGAAGAGCTGCAACGGGATTGGGCCTTCAGTCAGTATCACTGCTATGGGATGAAATATTTTATCCATTGCCTTCCAGTAAACCAGATTAGTCAAATTTCAGTTTTATTTGTCTCTCATTCACCCACTATTTTTTCACGCACTCAGGGGGCGAATTCACCAAAGGATTGCGCAGCTTTTACGGCGGCTAAACCTGCACAAATAAGACTAAAAGAAAATTCTCTAAGCACCATGCAAAGGGTGAAATGCACCCCTAACTGCGCTGGTTTTTTAGGTAACTTTATGCAGACATTTGATGCAAAATCTGCCACTTTCTATGCAAATGAGCCTCATTGCAAAAACAGTCCAATTCACAAAGACCATCACTGATAGCCACACGCAGTTACAGTGAAATTATTAGCGTCTTCAGCGTTGGTTGTAACTGAAGCGCATTTTTTTAAGGGGTGTCTGCTCAACCTCAATTTTATTTTGGGATGCAATGAGAGTTGCGTCAAGAAAAATAAATAAATAAAGCTCCCCTACATGTCATTTTTTAAAATACATGACAAAAAATGAATGAAAAATAAGGTTTCTCTCCCTTGTAACTGCCTTCAGGAGGTTTGGATAGAAGTGGCACTCTGGCCAGCCCCTCCTGATAAGACCTCTGGCTCAGGCTGACTAAAGCACATTTATACTTTGCCACATGGATAATTGCAATCAGACGCAAAAAAGGGAACATTGCACTTATCTGCAAAACTTTATGGGCGTATTTAATATCTTTTGTGAATTGGACATTGAGAGGGGGCAGATAGCAGTTGCAAATTATGAACAATTCATGGTGCTATCAGCGGCCGCAATCTGTTCTTTGTGAATTCGCCCCTCAGTGTTGCCCTTTCTCTCTTTCTCTCTCTGTATATATATATATATATACATTTAAACATCAGAAATGACCATCTTTAAATCTAAACCTCTCAAATGAATCAGTTTTGTAAACAATACCACTAGTTGTCTGTCTGGTTTGTTTCCGTTGCCAAATGGAAACAACATAAAAAGACACACAATCTGTGTTTTTATTCAATTTGAGTTCCTTCTGTCTCATGCTGAAGCTTTTCTTTCTTTCTTTTTTTCCAGTTTTTAAGATGTTTGATAAGGCTTCAATCTATGTCTTATCATAGAACTTATTTAGTATTTCACAAGGGCTACATTTGATGTTTCCTGTGGGATGAGGAAGACAATTTTCAATAGCAAATGTTTTACGGAGCAGGTGGTAAGAAAACAGAGCTCTAGTTTAAGCAAGTAGAACAAACACCATTAGACCCAGGTCTGAGGCTGTAAAGCTGTATCATTAGAGAAGAAGAAAGGCTGGTAGGTTAGTACTGGTTAAGGAAGAGACGTGAGAGGCAGCAAGGTTAGCTAAATGATCTTTATGTACATGTTACACTGTCCAGCTTCAAGCCTACAAACATACAGGCTTTTACAGGCAGTCTGCTTTCACGCCACCACATGTGGATGGTTAGCAGTAATCAATCAAACAATCCTCACAAATGTTTCACCTATAGTCACGCCTCTAAACAGAAGTAAAACTCTTTGAACCTTCTATTCGTTCTTCTCCCAGCTTCTCCCCTTACCTGCGGGTCAACTTGGAGGTGAGTTTGCTCAGCAGGTTGGTCGTGGTCCGGGTCCTGGCGTGGGGCAGCGGGCTGGCATCGTGGGACGGCGTCGGGGAGGCTGGGGGAGCATGGGAGGGAGGACGACGGTCTCTAATCTGCCCTCCGTGGAAAGTGCTCCTCACCGTGGATCCCCTGGAGAGGCGGGAGGAGGGCGTGGAGGACGAGGAGGAGGCCCCAGAGGCACCGGCGATGCTGTGGGTTGACGGGGAGGCGGGAGGAAGGCGATGGGATAAGGAGCTGGGAGGAGAAGAGGAGGACAACCAAGAGTGGATGACTGCAATCAAGATCATTTCAGTTTGAAAAGTTCAAGAACTGTGCAGGAATCTACGACGATGTATTGGAAAAAAAATAATAATAAAAAAAAAAATAAATAAATGAATTAAAAATGACGGAGCCGGGGAGGGGGGTGATATTCTGAGAAAAAACTCAGACAGCAAAACTCAGGTTGATCCAACCTGCTATTGGTTTCTCGTAAAATTCTGACTTTATAATCTCAGAGAATATTCAAGGTTTTTCTCATAAATTTGTGATTTTTTTTGTTGTAGTAAATTTACCACTTTAATCTCGAGGACATGTGTTTTTTTCTCGTAAATTTCTGACTTTAATCTTGGAAAATCTGAGATTTTTCTCTGAATATTACCCCATTTCTCCCGGCTCCCGGCTAATGCAGTGTTACTCTAACAGGAATAAACTGTGCATTCATACACATTTGGCATAATAATGAGTATTTACAGCACCAGGACAGTGTGTGGAGTAAATAAATCCCACATTGACTCAATATACAGTGCCCATATTCATCGTAAAGAAGGAACATGTCAACCAGAAGTGCTATCACTTCACCACATGTGGATGGTTAGCAGGCAGTAATCATCAAACACATTCAATCCTTAAGAAAACTCGCAAATGTCCGAATGAGCAAAAAAACCTACAGTTAATGTGAGTTCATTTGAAATCTGTTTCTTGATTAATTTGCAAATCCTTAACAGTACTCGCGCAGACAACCAGAATAAAAGACACAAAAAGCCAGTTACATAATGTATTTCTGATTATCAATCATGTCCCTTCATTCTGCCCCTAAATTATGGAGGACAGGATCAGAAAAGAAGGCGACATGGCTTTTGCATGTGTATGTAAATAATTGTGTTTGCATTTTTAAAGATTTGTAATACTTGTATGGCCTCAACTTGAAGAAATTTAAGACATTTTTCCAGACTTTTTAAGAAGCATCACAGAAAGGAAATGTAAAAAGAGTGAGCGAGCCAGCTGCTCTTCACATCGTGACAACAGTTATTCCTAATCTCTGAAAATTGACCTAAAATGCCCCCTCTACCCCCCCCCACACACACACACACTGGGACCCTCTTATTTTTCTACACACACACCTACCCTCACACACACACACACCTCTCCACCCCTGACTCTCTGGCTGGCTGGTGGCCTGAGGCTGCTTTTCATAACGCTCTAGATAACACCCACACACAAGGCTCATGTGGGGCAGAACCATTAAACGAGTTAAGTTGAAGCGCAGCCGTTGAAGAGCAGAATCGTTTAACATCAATGTGGACTAGCAGCCGACTGCAGCGAACAGCAGGGGGTGGAGGGGCACACCGGGGATGGAGAGATGGGTGGAGGATGAAAAAATGGTGAGAGAAGTCAAGGAAGATGAGAGGTTGTGGGGAAGAAAAGCGTAGAGCGGGTGAGAGAAACTTATGATGTTCAACTGTCTTTCTCGGAGAACTCTTTAAATTTATACTGCCGTTTATTTCCCTTCTCTGTTGCAGCACGATGCTTGTAAAAGTTACGAGTATAAATCATTTACATGAATGAAAAGGAGGTTTGAGACTATCAGGAGTGAGACTTTGATTTGTGATTTCATCAGTCAGTCCGACTGCATTGGATTTATAAAGAAAGTCTTTGCACACCTGTACTCAAACATGGGTCCAAAAGCTTTTAGCTATTTCTCACTAAAGATAAAACAAGGATTATTATAAATTAATAGCTATAATTACATGAATTTCAACAATATGTACATAAAACAGCAAATATTTCATGCACTCTATGATCTTTTCACATCTAGTTATTGAGTAAAGTCTTGGTCAGAAGCAGCATCTACAACATCCAAGCCTCTTGTGATCATTTATAATCGAGAAATTCAAATTTTGGTCTTGATCATTTATTTAAATTTGCTAATGTTAAACTCATCTTTAAATACCTACAGTACATAATCAGGCTCCTCAGGTGCTCAGTGACTTTGTGGTTCCACTCACAGTTTCAGGCTCAGTGAGAGTCTGTAAGTTGCCCTTTCGTAAATCCTCATTTTGATAAAACAGCTTTTTCTTTTCGGGGGAGTCAACATGAGCAATTCCTTACCTACAGAACTCAAACTGGATCCTGACTGGGAGCATTTTAAAATCAAACTGAAACAGTTTTTGAGGAGGGTTCAGTCATGTAGTCACAACTGATCTGGTGTTTCTTAATTTATGCTTTTTATATTGTGTCAGTCTGTATTTTCTATTGTTGTCTGTATTTTCTTGTCGAGTTCTGTACGCATGTATTGTTAAATTTGAGTCTATTATGTGTATTTGTTGTTGAGTTTTAGGTAATTTAAAAGCCCATCTAAGGACAATCTAAATTAAGACTTCAGTATCCCAGCAGGATGTTTTGTCCCCTGGACATCAGGACTGTGTATGCTCGTCGACATTAAACTCTGCTTTATGAGGTGTCTTCTTATCTACAGTATGTCTTGGCATGAGGCCGCCGGTGTCATCATAGATTAGTGTCTGTGTGTACACAGCAATGTGTGTTTAATAAATGGACCTGTATGTTACATAAACAACATGATTAACCGCACGCACGCACGCACGCACGCACGCACGCACCACACACACACACACACACACACACACACACACACACACACACACACACACACACACACACACACACACACACGCACACGCACACGCACACGCACACGCTGTCCTGTACATAACCTGTGTTTTCTGTGCACACTAAAGTTCACACGAGTACATTTGTATTGACTCAATGTGACTGTATGTGTCCATCAGCCACTCTGGCATGGCATCACATTGACAACGCCTCTGAGGCAAGTGGAAGGTTACGTCGGGCACAGTGCCAGTCCTCACTTTGTCCTGCTCACCTCCTCTTTTCACCCATCTCTTCCTCACCCTCTTCCCTCTCTTTTCCTCATCCTTCTCCCCTTTTACCTCCTTTCCTACATCCCTCACCACCACCTGTTAAAATCACTAAATGGAGCTGCAAAGAAGACTTGTAATGACTGAATCTAATAGCGTTGTGTGTGTCGTCAAATCAGACCAGGTGGGACCAAGTCACAAGTGACTCTCAAGTCTTTGCACTCAAATCCTGAGTCAAGACTGACAAGTTCCAAGTTCTCAACTTTGAGTTTCGAGTCCTACACAAGTCATAATGCGCTCTTCACCAAATATAATGCCGTTTGCGTCTCTCTCTGTAATTTTCGACCTGCACGTTTTGCATACTGCAATTCCTTCTTTGTTGACCCCCGCGTAGTTTTTGTACGCAAACAAAATTATCTTTGGTGTCATTTTTTCCAACAGGCGCTCAGTAACGCAACGTTAGTTCTTTATGGTTTTCTCCTGCAACTTGATTGGATGCTGTCAGATTGGTTCAAACAAAGTGGATCTGGAGAATTAAGTGTTGACAACGTGAACGTTAGTTGATTCAGGAAATTAATTGATTTGTGGCACGCTTTTTAAGTAACATACTTTTTAATTAGGGCTGTCAAAGTTAATGCCATAATGTGTTAACGTAAATTTGTTTTAACGCCACTAATTTCTTTAACGCATTAACGTAACTTGTGATTTTTAGGTTGTAGCAGGGCTCAGTTTTAAAGCTAGAGTGAAGATACCGGTATCATATGAAACTAAGAATCCATTGAAAGCAGTGAAGAAACCATGAATATACTGTAAAAATAAGTCACATACTTCTCATCTGCAACCGCTTATCCCGTTAGGGGTCGCGGGGGGGCTGGAGCCGATCCAGCCGACATTGGGCGAAGGCGGGGTACACCCTGGACAGGTCGCCAGTCCATCGCAGGGCTGATACATAGAGACAGACAACCATTCACGCTCACATTCACACCTACGGGCAATTTAGAGTCAACAATTAACCTAACCTGCATGTCTTTGGACTGTGGGAGGAAACCGGAGTACCCGGAGAAAACCCACGCTAACACGGGGAGAACATGCAAACTCCACACAGAAGGGCCCCAAGCCAGATTCGATCCTGCAACCCTCTAGCTGTGAGGCGCCAGTGCTAACCACTGCACCGCCGTGAAGCCCACGGCCAATAATGTTCAATGTTTTTTGTGCAGCTTGAACACAAGGGTTTTTTTTAGACTTATTTGTATATTCGTGTTTTTCTTCTCTGCTTTCCAGGGATTCTTCGATATAAAAACTCTCCTTTAGTCTCTTATCCATTCGTTACATCCTCTTCCTCCCCCCCCCCACACACACACACACCCCCATCTGTGCAGGAACATGTTTTACTGGAGGTCAGATGACAGACGACAGACAGGAACCTTCTGGCTCTTCCTCCGAGAGGCAAAATTACAGAGTGATAAAGAGACAGAATGACGAAAAACAGGTCAGCCAGAATGAAAGTGAGACAGCGAGAGAGTGACCACAGGAAAAAGAGGAAGAGAGAGAGAGAGCGGAGATGGTGGCTGCCATGCTTCGACACTGACGAGCAGACAACCATCTGTCACAACAACAGACAGTTCATATCGGGTACATAAACACACATGGACGAGCCCACTCATGCACAGTTTAAGCCCTTTATCCTCTCTTGAAGAGACAAACTGTATGTGAGACAAACACTCTCTGAGCCCAGTGCAGAAAGAGACAAGCTGTACCAGTGACCAGTCTTTCAACATATTCTTTCACACTGTATTTACTATGAATATGAATTCATTTCCTACACTGGGTTAAATAAGATGCAACCGGGCAACTCAAGTTCAAAGTGTATAATTTATTCCATCTTGTCCGTGTTCACCTCGCTGTTGTTTTTACACTGCACTGACATTTAAGAGAGGCCAGTTATAAAGGGATAGTTCAGGTGTTTTGAAGTGGGGTTGTATGAGGTTCTTCTCCATAGTCAGTGTATTACCTACAGTAGATGACGGTCGGCACGCCCACCAGAAATTTAGAGCTGGCACAAAGTGAACAAACTAACTAACTGTGAGGGCTCTTTGCTCATCTTTTACAAAACATATGAAGCTCCTCTCACCTGTTTTCTTTCCCGTTTTGCAGCAGTGTGTGTCTATCAGAGCTGGACCGGTCTGTACACACATACGTGTTTCTTCGAGTCATGGCACTGGCAGGGATGTTATTCTGAAGAAAGAATCAGAAAATTCAAAATGACATGAATTTATTGAAATGAAAGATGTCCTCGCTGGTCGGCTTTAATCATGACAATTTCCATGAGTAAAACCTGCCCGTCTGGTGCTCCAAACAGGTTAAACAAAAAAAAGTAAAGACTTCCCTGCCTTGACTGTTTGACCTCTCTTGTACAGAACATTAATGAGTTAATCTCAGGTTAATCTGGCTGCTGTCTTCAACTCTTTACGTTCACTAAACTCCTGCCCACTCGTGCTAATCTTACTGAAATCTCCATATTCTCCCTGTACTGCTGAGTGAATCTACAGTTTGTTATTCATCTATGTATGTAAAGTGTTCAACTCTTCTCTAATCTGTGGAGGACGTTAATGTTTGCCGTCTCTATAATATCTGTGTCAGTGTCTTGTAATCTGAGGAAATGGGATTAGGAAGATTGAGGATTCTGCCATCTGTACCTGTTCTATTGATAAGAGATTAAAGGTGACAGATGTCTGAATCTGGATAATTCATCGAACCCTCAAAACATCCTTTTGGCCTCTCACCGTGGTTGCGTTGACTTCCTTGCGCCGGTCAGGTATCTCTGCCTTGTTCGGGTTGTGGGCGGAGCTGACCATGGGGCTGGAGGGGGTCGGGATGCTACGGGAGCCGACGGTACTGGTGCTCGGCTTGCGGCTTGACAGACGCTCCTCCTTAAGCCCCGCCGCTTCGCCCACACCGCTGGGACTCCGCTTGGGGTTCGTCGACCCTGGAACCGCCGGACCACCTGAGAGAAAGGACACAGAGTTCTCAGTGAGGTAGATTTCTGTCACCATTTCAACATTTAAATGCAAGTCAAAGAATTAGTTACTTTCCCAGCACAAGAGAAACCGTGAGTGACGTAAGTGTACGGTAACTGGTCAAACACATGAGCCAACGCAGCCAAATGCACAGTGAAGTCCAGAAGAAGTGAAATCGAACAGGTACTTTGGTGACGGCTATTTTGGTTGAGTTTATATGATTGTGGCATGTAAAAGAGTTCTTTAATTATTCCTATATTACTGAAAAAAGTTAAGAGAGCTTGTGAAACGTAGTGAACTAGCAGCTCGCTCGCTTGAGATGTGTGCGAGCGGCGCCGGCGGGCTTACGTCACTTCAGCGTTCCTATTGCCGGTGCGAATGCAAACATTAAAAAGCCCTTGAAGGTATGTAGTTCTTGGGGGAGCTCTACAGTAGGCAGCTCCTCTCCGGGAGTCCCCAGAAGTGTTTGGTCTGAAAACGCCTACTCTAACTAATCACAAAACAAGCTAAACTCCACTGATGTCACTCCATGTCACTGATCTCGCTATTTTGTTCTTACAGAAGTCGGAGTGCCGTCTCTGGCGGTGGTAAGTGGAGGCGCTGCGCTGCGCCTTGTGGCCAGAGGAGGAGGAAGGAGGTGCAGCAGAGGAGGAGGAGGAGGAGGAGGAGGCGGTGTGTTTGCTGGTTCCGTTGGTGATGGCGCTGGTTCGGACTCGAGCCAGACTCAGACTGCTGCCCGACCGAGTCACGGTGCCTTCCGTCTGAGAGACAAACAGACACAGAAAGAAGACAAATATTTACACGTACAATATGACTGGAGACGGGCATTGATGAGGTAGTTTACAGCTTCCCTCCGTGCATCAACTCAGGGATATAAACCAAGACCATGTTAGTCCAGTACTGTTAATTCCAAAAGTGAGCGATACGAGCTGTTAATGACATAAAAGACACCCTCTCCATCCTGAACCTAACTCCCATTCTGTGGTATCTGTGGTGGAGCTTATCTGGCAAAAGATATAACATACACTGTCAAATAAAGTCATAAACCATTACCTCATACTCTACAAAAAAACAACAACAAACAAACAAGCCGATAGACTCACCTCATTCTTGCGTCCCAGCAGCAGGTACGTGGCGGTGACCTCATTGTACTTCTGACTATTCAGCGAATCTCTGATCTCATCTCTGGTGAAGCCCATCCCAACCATCACGTCTGGAACGAGACAGATGAAATTACAAACATTGTAACTCCACAAGTTCCCACAACAAGTGACAAGCTGCACAGGAAACATGCAGGTCGACCTTCTGCATAGTTCTGGAAGGTTTAATCTCAGTGCTGGATCTATATCTATATGCAGGACCTGAACTTAACACCTACCAAGAGCTTAGTGCCATTACAACATGTGTGGGGCACCGTGTAGGTCAGCTTTAATGGTTACTAATTTATGACGTCCTATAGTACATTTATGTAATGGAAGCTTTGAGTGATGTAATATGCCAGATCTCTGCTATAAGCTTTCTCTGGGGGGCTGCAGAGTGCACCAAAACGTCTTTAAAGGGTGGTGCACAGGCTGTTAATTAAAGGGATAGTTCAGGTGTTTTGAAGTGGGGTTGTATGAGGTACTGATCCATAGTCAGTGTATTACCTACAGTCGATGACGGTCAGTACGCCTCCAGTTTGGAGAAACAGACAGGAGCAAAGTAATGTACTGCTATGGACGAGGGCAGCAGCAAAACACATTTTAGACACAAAAAAAATCAGTTTAAGTGTACGCTATATTTAGAACATTTTCGTCAGTTGACCTTATCGTGAAACAACTATACAGACTATGTTTTCAACGGGGCACTTAAGCCGTTATGCTCTCGCCAAAGCCACCAGACTGCATTGAAAAAACTTGAATTTTTACCTCACAGAACACGGGAGTTGTTGGTTTAACGCTGCATTGATCGGTTAGTTTATTTGTGTTATTGTGTGACTTTGGTTACAAATTCACCGAAGTCAGACAATATCACAAACTAACTAACTGATCGAGGCAGCGGTAGACCAGCACACCCCGTGTTCTGCGAGGTAAAATTACAGGTTTTTCCAATGGAGTCTGGTGGCTTTGGCGAGAGCATAGATGGATACAACGGCTTCAGTTCCCCGTCAGAAACATAGACTGTATAGCTGTCTGACGGCGAGGTAAACCGGCAAAAATATTTTAAATATAGCATACATTTAATGATTTTTTTTAGGTGTCTAAAATGCGTTTTGCTGCCCCAGTCCACAGCAGTACATCGCTTTGCTCCCGTGCTGGTACTCCTATCTGTATCTCTAAACTGGGGGTGTGTCGACCATCATCTACTGTAGGTAATACACTGACTACGGATCACTACCTCATACAACCTCACTTCAAAACACCCGAACTAGCAGACAGAGGCCTCAGCCAGACATTCCCAGCTTAACCTCACTGAATATTTCTGTTTACTGTTACAGTAATGGGCCACATGATCCAACTCATCACCAGACAGTTACAGTATCAGTTAATGATTAAGAAAATAAAGGAAAAGTAAAAGGTGTGTGTTTCTCACCAATGCGGCTGGTGTTGTTAAAGTCCTCTACAGGCTCTGTGTGGGGCTTCAGATCCTCGCCATCATAGCCGATATTAATCCACTTATCTTTCATTATTTGCTGGTGGGGGAAGAGAAGCAGAGCTCAGTATTTATAGACACTAGTGGGGTCAACAATTTGAACAGGCTGTAACGTATGTGCTGCATGTTTCCTCCTCACCTCCAGCGAGCAGCGTTTGGTGGGGTTGAGGACCAGGAAGCGGCGCAGGATTCCCTCACAGTCTGTAGACATGTAGAAGGGCACGCGATATTTCCCCCTCAAAACACGCTCCCGCAGCTCCTGAACGCAACACACATTGATACACAATGAATTTCAACAACAGCGACACTGAATCAATAAAAGATCAGGACTAGGGATGCACCGATCCAACTTTGGGTTCTGATCCGATACCAGTGTTTAATTAATAAGCTGTATGCCTCACTGTGTGGAAGTGACTGGGATCATTCTTTCATGTGTAAGGCAACATCAGGCTTGACTTAAACATCGCTTTCCTAACTTTGTAAAACAAAATGTAACAAATAAATACATAGATATAAATGTACTGAATTGTATAGTTGTTCTATAGTTCTTCACTGGAGCTTTCAGTCACCTAAAATGATATTTATACTGGACCATAGACAGTACACAGTCTACGTACTGGACCTAAACAGCCTCCACGTCACCCACCTTTAGGTTCTGTCCGTCAAAGGGCAAGGACCCGCTGACCAGTGTGTACAGGATGACACCCAGGCTCCAGATGTCCACCTCAGGGCCGTCGTACTTCTTCCCCTGGAAGAGCTCTGGGGCGGCATAGGGCGGCGAGCCGCAGAACGTGTCCAGTTTACTGCCCGCAGTGAACTCGTTGCTGAAGCCAAAGTCGGCTATTTTGATGTTGGAGTCGGCGTCTAGTAGCAAGTTCTCCGCCTGCACGAAACGACATAGACAGGAAAACTATGACCAGAGTGCTGGAAAAAGTTATTTGCAACTTAAATCCCTGATTTCTTTCAGTGCCGTCATACAGGAAGTGATGCTTTTTCTTGTAGTGGCATGAGATGGCGAGCGTATATTCAACTTTTGCAGTAGCAGATATAAATAAATGGTAGTTGTAGTTCAAACATCATTTCACTTACCTCTTGATGCCATACAGAACAATTTGTGGAAAGTTATGGTTATCAGCTTTAAAGTAAATGTCTTATACTATCATTCATCAACATGTGTAACAGTAATACATACAGTCTGTTTAATATGTGTTAATGACGGGGCTCATAAACCCTTTTCCTTATTTTTCTTGTTGCATCGTGTAATCACCTTCAAGTCTCTGTGAACGATGTTCTTCAGATGACAGTAGTGCACCGCCGACACAATCTGAGGAGAGAAGAAAGACAAACGAGAGAAGATAACTAACATGTAAGTGGAAGCTAAACTAGGAGCTCCATTCACACATTTACATGACCAACAATATAACTCAATATCACGGATTAAAAGCTGGATTTCTTACTGTGCGATCACACCTGCTGTTTTGTTTTATTTGTTCTGAACCGCAGTGGAAAAAAACTGACTGCATTTCTGTGTTGGTCTACTTTAGGTTCACAGTTAGAAGCAAAGCAGCGACTATAAACGATACGTCACATCAGCTCTCTAGTAGCTCTGATTTTAGCTCCTGTAAGTTTAGATGCCAACATCCGACCGGGGTAATAACGGCAGCTATTAGCTGTGTAGAGACAGACAGACAGACAGACAGACAGACAGACAGACAGACAGACAGACAGACAGACAGACAGACAGGTGACGTACAGTAAGGTATGAGGTTTAACTGACCTGTCTGAACTTGGCTCTGGCCTCTTTCTCCTTCATTCTGCCGTGAGCCACGAGGTAGTCGAACACTTCGCCTGGAGGGAAAATAAAAAGTTCAGGCAAGCATGGAAGTAGTTTAACAGTCACATGTTCAATACACTTTCCGGTTGTACATGACTAGAAACTGTCACCAACAACTAGGTTGTCCATATTAACAGTTTTGGTGGTCGTTCTTTCTGCAGGCATCAATGTTCAGTTCTGTATCTTTGCTGCGACACCTCTGCCCACCTCCCAGCAAATGTTTAACTCCCTGCAGCTCATAAAGCAACACTCGCAGAAGATATATATGTGTGAATTCAGAATGTTTCTCCCCTCAGTATGTGTTCATGTGTTATTAAAATATCCAACACTCTGCCGGCTGTTTATGAGTTTAGAGTCAGGTCTGCGTCAGGCTTGCACAAATATGTTTTTGAGCATCACCGGAGCAAATGTAGCACAACTGGAAAGGGTTGAAACCTGATATATATATATATATATATATATATATATATACACATATATAAATATATATAAGTGTCCTGACTAAAAATACAGGGGTATGTATGTGTAGGCGTTCATGTGTGGGAAAGAGAAAATAACTACCACGACTTCCAATACGTCAGTCTATGTCCTCAAATATTCCTGGTTTGTTAACATTATTTTCAGCTCATTAACCCTTTGGTGCCTAATGACTATATTTAGTATGACAAGGAACAAATGCCACGATATTTGTTCTGATTGGTCTAAAGTCTTCAAATTTGGTATGGACATATTTTGGGCAAGTATCTATTCGTACAACTCTGTTTTCCATATTTAATATTTTTATTACACTGCATATGTGTACATAGTAGGGATGTAAGAAAAATATATATTTTAGCAATACTAATATAATACTAAAATTGCAATAAGATTGAATCGTGACCTCAGAGATCAGAAATCAGAGAGAATCAGAGATCCTAAATAGTAAAACAGGCTGAGGCTGGGTTGAACACAGCAGCATGTCGGCTCCTTATTAGGTATGTGAAGTAAGAGATCACACAATGTACAGAGAGAGAGCAGCGGAGGGAGATTAAGGGATCACGAGGAGAGAAGAAAGAAAAATAGAGAAGCTGCAAAAATAGAGAGGAGTGCATGGGAAACAGCTGAACAACGTTAAAGAGATGAGATGAATAGAAGAGCACAACAAAAGACAGTAGAGCACAGAGACAGACATGAGAATGAAAGTGGAGACAAAAGGGACTGAACTCAATGGTTTAGTTCATCGGTTGTACTGTATAACTCAGTCAAAGTAATCAGTCTAATTAACACCATTCAACACTGGGTCATCATGATGATGATGATGATGATGATGATGATGGTGGAGATGTCAACTCACCTCCGCTGGCGTACTCCATAATCAGGTAAAGAGTCTTCTCAGTCTCGATCACCTCAAACAATTGCACTGTAACACACAGAAGAAGAGACGTTAACACAAAGGCCGGCACGGAAACACACACATACACACAGGATAATAACCTGGAGCGTAACTCACCTATGTTGGGATGGTTGAGAGTTTTCATGATGCGTACCTCTCGAAACAGCTGAAATTTAAATGTAAAAAAGGGAGAAAATGAACCGTCAGACTCAGTTATTCTTGTCACTTCTCATTATAAGATTACACAAAAGGTCTATGCAGAATATTTCACAGATACATTGCATAAAACACATGTTAAAGTATTCAAAATCAAAGGGTTGAATTAAAGTCATGTTAACTCCAGTGATTTATACCAGTTTTAAGAGACTAGATTGCAATGTAAGCACAGACTAAAGATTTTCATTGCCAACGACTGTGCGTTGTTATTGTTGTGCATATGACGAATAAACAAACTTATCGTACTTATCACATATCAGTGAATCATATACAATATGCAGAATGTATGGTTGCAATCAATATATGGAGACAATGAACAATACTTCAGTAAAATGTACTTTAGTGAAAAAAACCCACATCTGAGTCTTTTTTCTTTGTGCTTGACTTCTCACATGTTCATCTTAATTATTTCTCATTCATTAATTGTTCTTCAGTTAATTCATACAACCCACAGCTGGACACCGTTCCCCCTCACTCCCCCCCACTCATCTTTCCTACCACCTCTAGACCCGGGCCACCCAAGGGAGTGTGTCCCCCCGGTGCTAGGCCGACAGCGGGGCCTCCTCCCCTGGGTGAGCTCTCCCTCTGCCCGCCCCTCATCATCCATCACTGAGCTCCAGACTGCTGCCTCATCCTGCCACTCTCCATACCATCTATCTCTCCCTCTCTGTCTAATTAAAGTAACGTATTTGTCTGTGAACTCCATTTTAAAAGATTACAGAGGGGGGAAGCGCCAGGCTAGATGCATCACAGCGGAACATGCTGATGATGTTTTTAACACCAGATGGAATTACAGCAAACTGAACCACAGAGATGATGAAAATCAGAGACATCACAGAAAACATCAGGGGAAAAGAGCCTTCAAATTGGATTTAAAACTAACATATATGCGTTAAAGGTTTGGAATTTTGCCAATTAAACGCACACGTGTTTCTAAGGGTCTCAAAACAGCCTCTGTGACGTGTAATGAAGCCCTTCATCCATCATTACTTTGTTGTGTCAAAGTGAGACATTCTGACCCTGGAGGGGAAGATGTGGAGTCATGACAAAAAAACTAAATGGGTGTGTTACAAGAGCCGAGTGTGTCAGGACTATTTCTGTGTCTGCAAGAAAATGAGGCAAATGAACAAAGTACAGGAGACGAAAACATTAGGAATGTAAGAAGGAAGGAAGGAAAGGTGAAATGGTACACAGCCAGAAGTGAAACTGATGTGTATTAGTAGTGTTTGTGTCATTTATTGCTGTGTAAATCCCTCAGCAAACCTGCTACCTTGTTAAAATTCTTGAAGAATAAATAACACGAGTGAAAAAATGTGAAAGCACAGAAAAAAGAAAGAGACAAAGAGGAGAGAAAAATACAAAAGCAGGAATGCACTGATGCCTTCATTTTCAGCTGCCCTGTGAGACACACTCCCCCCTTATTTATCCCTCTCTATCTCCCTTACTATCATATAAAAAACAGATACAATACCCATCTTTCATGCTCTTATGGTTACATTTCCTTATTTGTATACTACAGTAGAATCTTACAACCAACTCCTGGTGCTTATGAAATGAAAAAGTTGATTGATCTATGACCTTAAAGGGATATTTCCGGTGTTTTGAAGTGAGGTTTTATGGGGTATTTATCCATAGTCAGTGTATTTAGAATATTTTCACCGCTATGTTGCCATCAGACAGCCCTGTCCGATGGGGAACTGAAGCCGTTATATTGCTCTCTTCAAAGCCACCAGACTCCTTTGACAAAAAATGTGATTTTCCCTTGCAGAACACGAGGGTTACTGGTCTACCGTTAGTCAGTTTGTGTTATTGTGTGACTTTGGTTAGTTCGGATTCACTAAAGTCACACAATGACACAAACAAACTAGGAGACCAGCAACTCCCTTTCTGTTCTGAAAGGTAAAATGACTGTTTTTGTCAAAGGAGTCTGGTGGCTTTGAAGAGCGCATAACGGCTTCAGTTCCTCATCGGAAAGTGATGTCTGACGGCATGATGCTTTGCTCCCATGCTGGTACTCCTGTCTGTTTCTCTAAACTGGGGGCGTGCTGACCGTCATCTACTGTAGGTAATACACTGACTACGGATCAGTACTTCAATCAACCCCACTTCAAAACACCTAAACTATCCCTTTAATTCAGTGGTCAATAGGCAAACTCACAATAAATAAATAAATAAATATGAAGATTAAAGATAAAAGCTTTTCCAAAAGTGAAATATGAGTAAACTGGCTTTCGATGCATTTCCATTTTACTACATTCCTGAATGCACCTGGCTTCAGATAAAGGAGCTCAACAACAGCCATCTGTTATTACTACACTGTGTTCTGTTACACTGTATAGCTGCCATCAGTGGAGCGATGGAGTGATGGACCAGACAGACGCCTGCTTTTCTGCGTCTGCTCAGATTTCGTTGTGCTGATGTGAGGAGCTGCAGTGAGTTGAACTCACATTTAAGACAGAGGGAGACATCATATAGACTGACTGACTGATTAGCATAGTTCGTTGCAGCTAACTGCATGTGTATGCGTGTGTACATTTATTAACAGAATGTTATTTTGTTAAATATTCAGAAAGTACGACATTAAAAAGCAGAAAAGATGAGGAAAAAAAGAGGGCGGAATATGTCATGAACTTTGACCGTATCGACTACAGTGCTACACACTTAATTAACACATAACGTGACATATACTACTCGTCCAGGGGTTGGCTAGCATATTAACATACGCACTGCTTCATATTCATACTGACTTGAATTAATCACATTTTCAG
The DNA here is from genome assembly GCA_916701655.1 of Sebastiscus albofasciatus. Classification (NCBI taxonomy): domain Eukaryota; kingdom Metazoa; phylum Chordata; class Actinopteri; order Perciformes; family Sebastidae; genus Sebastiscus; species Sebastiscus albofasciatus. Next base: position 54,369 of record CAKAOI010052061.1, read on the forward strand.
ACCTGCCAGCTGCTGAGCGTGTCCAGTCAAAGATGGCAGCAGCGCCTCACATGAGAAAATATGTTTCCTTCAAGCCACGTGCTTCAGGAATTTGCTTTCACACAACAACACTTTCCACGCTGACATAACTTTACAGTCGCCCAAGGCCATGTCTGTGTGTGTGTGAGTGTTTTCACAGATATGATCTGAGACAAATTCCTGGTATGCAACAGACCCAGAGGAAAAACACCAGTTTAGTTGGCACATGCAAACACACACATACACACACTCACTCACTAACTAACTAACTAACTAACTAACTAACTAACTGGGCCATGCTGTACAGTCAAATGTACGTTTTATGCCCAGATAAGACACTGAATACTTCAAAAAGATATTTAAATAACAAACAACTACCACAAGAACTGATGGAAGATGTTTTATTATAATGTTATTATAAACTGCCAATTTTGATAATCTTTTAATTGTTCAGTTTCTCTGCTTTATATCATTGTAAACTGAAAACGTTTGAGTTTTGGACTTTTGGTCGGACAAAACAAGTCATTTAAAAAGTACCCACCATGGGCTGTGGGAAATAATGCTTAATAATCCTTAGTTGCAGCTAGGACTGTTACAATATCAGATTTTTACTCCAGAATTATTGTGGCCGAAAGAATTCACGATAACAATATTATCGCAATATCTAAAGAAAAAATGTGAAAATAATGCTAGAAGTCAAATTGAACTTTGTTTATTGTGCATTTTGTCTTGTTTTTGCAAATTAATTACACTCAGAATTCGAGTGGAGAGGTGGAGAGAGAGTCTGTAACCATAACTGTACAAAAGTGTGATTTAAGAGGTGCTAGATTATGTACGCAATATTACCATACGTGTATTATTAACAGGATATCAATATTTAATTGGTTTAATGTCACGGTTATGGTCAACACCGGTATATCGCGACACCCCTAGTTGCAGCCATACAGCACAGCTGCAGTGATTTAACATCCCGTCTGTTCTTTTTAAAACCCTGATGTGAATTTATATGAAAAAGAACAATTGGAGAAGCATTCACACATAAGAACCACAGGGGACAATGTGTTATAATAAACATGAGTTTCTATTCTTCTCTGTCAGTCTTTCTGCTCAGTGCTCTTAAAAGGGGAAGCTGCATCGTCATAAAAACACACACACACACACACACACACACACACACACACACACACACACACACACACACACACACACACACACACACACACACACACACACACACACACACACACACGTCCACTGGGAGTGTGTGTAATTGAATTAAGTGCATGGTGCATCAGCTGTTCATCTGAGCTTTAAGAAGAATTATCGGCTAAGCCTCTCCTCCCTCACCTCGCTCTCCTGTACACCCATTTACCTTTCTCTGTCTCTCACTCTCTCTCTCCATTACTCGTTCGTCATCTGTTTTCACGCCTTTTTTTCTAACGTTTGCTCGGCTTGTTTCTCTGATAACTTAAGATACAGACGTTCATAAGGTTTTTACTGGGAGCCGAATTATCCACAGAGGTCCCGACAAGAGGTTCTCTGACAACTTCAGATCCAGACATTCGATGACTAAAATCATTCATCCATTTAAAATATGTAGTTAAAAACAACCTATATCTAAAAAGAGCATCATCAATATGTGGCTTGAAACTGGATGCAAATTAAATTTATGAAAGCCTATGGCAGACAACCACAACCCTGACGCAAATGGGATATGACGCCATTGGCAGGCGACCGAATGAAACAGACCATTACCTTGATTAAAACTACGGATTTATCTACATTTGAAAATTGTTGGAAACATTTGGGATAATATAAGTACACAACTCAACAAAATATATAACATAGGCCTAGCTGTTTTTACCTAAGTACCTTTAAGAAGCAGAAACCTCAGCAGCTGGCCAGGACATTGTTGAGTCACTGGTATTGATTGAACAGTCCAATCAATCTTCAGCTCTTACTGCTGTAATGTGGCAGTTATAACGTTTCTTATTACGCTTTTATTTTGTAGATTAAAACCATTTCTTGGTGAAAGCCAAAAATGTCAGATTTTTCCCATTGCGTCCAAATGCAGCATTTGTCCACTGATCCAACAGAATAACTCCACTCTCCTGTCTTATTATGTTCACCCTCTGTTCTCCTGGTTATCTCCCATGGCGATGGCCCCCGCGTCACAGTTGCCATGCCAACCCAGGTATTTAATCCCTGGGCCTGAATCTCCAGCTTCCCAGGGGGTTGTGGGAAGTCGTGCAACGCCAAGCACATGGAAGGAGACCTTCTAACACACAGCTGCTGCCGTGTGGAGTCCTCATATCACAAACATATGTAGGATTTTTGTGTTTTAACAAATTATGAGTAGCATTAAAGGGAAAAATTGTATGTGGATGTCCAATCAGTGCTGATGGTAAATGCTAAGATTCAGTTGTGTCATTTTTCCCCAGTTCCAGAAAATATTTCAATATCTGACAGTGGTGGATTATTTTCCAGCATCCTTCACTTTTCCTCTCCTCATCTTCTTCTTCCCTCCTTTCAGGCAGAATTAATCAACTTCTGAGCGTTTACATCCTCTCCGTCTCTCTCCGTCTTTGCCAGGAAGTATTAATCAACTGCTAAGTCGGCGCTCTCACTTCTTTTCTACCAGGATTTACACAAAGCAACTTAATGACCGACTGTCGAGTTTTCTCTCTCTCACTTTGAGAGTAGTGCTGCGTGGGTTTGATTCATGTGTCTGGTCTGCCAGTCTGGCGACCTTTGACCTGTTTATCCAGACTGTGTATTCGTATCTTTCTCTTTTTCGCAATGAAATGAGAAATGAGGAATAGATAATGCTCGTCTAGCTGACATATTTAAACAGCCAGCCCCGTCACATCTCTACCGCGCGACACTCTGTCTAAAACACTGCAGTACTCACACACGTCAAAGAAACACACTTCCTCTTATCAGCCGCAGCCAATCATGAGACCAGAGAGATTCAGAGAAATATAGAGGGAAGAGTGAAAGAATGAGAGGGACGAATGAACACACAGACCTCTCTCTCTACTCCCACGTCAGAGTACCAATCATGAATAACCCTCTGTTTTTGTGTGTAAACTCTGAATGAAGTGGTATAAAATGTTTCATCTCAACCGCAGTCAACAATGGACTGTCTCTCAGTCAGTATATGGCAACTACTTACTGCAAAATTGGATTTGTCGCACATATAAGTTAGGCTTGCTTATCTGTCTGTGCTACAGTACACGATGTTCAGGCATACACTGATTACATTACTTGCCTGAAGCCCCCCACCGTCTTTTTGCTTTAGAAATAAAACTCATTTAGTTCATTTTTGCGTATCATCTTGCGATTCGAGAGACGAGGCATCACGTTGGCCGCTCCACATTTGCATAAAATTGAGGTCTAGGCTATTTTCAGCAATTACGTGGCTTATTTCCAACATAGAATGTTTTCAGGAACACATTTCAGTGAACTATTTTCGTGATATAAGAGAAGAAAGTTTCCAAACGAGCCGCCATGTTGGTTTCCGGTTTAAAAAGCTGAGAGCAGCAGCCCACGAGGGAAAGGGTTCGTCCAAAAAGGTGCCTAGTGCCATCAAGCATCCAATGTTGGGAAGCGAGGCGATCCCTCGTGATAAAAAACGCCCCCTGCCAACCCTTTGAGCGAGACACTGAACCCCAGCTCGCTCCCCGGGCGCTTCACAGCAGCCCACTGCTCCTTAATTCTTAGGATGGGTTAAATGCAGAGTCAAATTTCATGCATGTACCTGTATGTAATAAAGTTTAAGGAAGTGTTCCTTGTGGCGTGTGAAGAAAAGTTGGCACTGTAGCTGCTGAGTGTTGTTCTGGTAGGATTAATCAGGCCATGTTGGCCTGGTAGCCTAAAGCCCAAATAATACTTGTGGATTAAGGGGTTACCAGGTGGTTGCAGAGGCTTTGTGCACCAGAGCTAAAGGTGCACCTCCACAACTATACAACTACACCTCAGGAAAACTGTATAGATGTCAGATCACAAAGACAAAGACTGGTCAGTTTGGACGTCAAGTGTTTTCTCTTACATGTTTCTGATGCCGGTAGAGATTGCTGAAACCAAAGACAACATTAAAGTATGTCTAGTAATCCAGGTAAACAAGTTCCTTTGCATTTGATTATCACAAAGTGAATGAAAAAATCTAAACAAAATAATTTAAGCTATTAATAAATGCATGGCAGTAGTCTCCTTTTTCAGTAAACCTTCCCAGTTTAACTCTCTATATCACAAAATGAGTAAAAGGATGTCAACATGATGCTTTGGATATATAAACTAAAGCATGAAAAGTGTGTTGCAGTGCTGCTATCAACCGGTGAAATCCAACCATAAAATCAATACCTGTGCCACATACAAAATACAATTTTGCTTGATTGCTTGTCTCAGAACAAATTCAATATTTAAGAAACCTGAGCAACAATTTTTAATAGAATAAAGTGTCCAACATGGTGTGATCAAGGTAAACAGAACTACCTCAGAATCATTTCACCAGGAGGGCTAAGCTTTTGCCATGTTTATGTTTAATCCTCAACAAAGAATTAATCACGATAAGCCCACTTAGTCCAACATGTGACAACTAAATTAAATAAAGTTTAAGTTGTACGAGGAAAGGATTTACATTATTAATACCTCATCACAAAATCTAGCCGGAAAAACACGTCTGAATTATGGATTGTTTAAAGTAATCTTCTACTTCTGCCAGAGACATTTCACATGTGTATTTAAACAAAGATCTGAGGAAAATCCTTCAGTCTACGAGACACTTCAGCACATGTAGATGCCACTCTAGCGGGGTTAAAATCCTGCCGAATGTTTTGGGGCACTCTAATGAGCAACATTACTCAAGGATTTGCCTTCCCTCTTTCTCTTGTCGCCGGGGAACATTTGAATAGACTTTTGACCTTGTTACTCCTTTTGTTGCCTGTTGCTGGGAGCACTGCCCTTCTTCTACATCATCCCACTATAAGCGCACTCTCCTCCCGATATAGCTCCATCCCCTTAATGTACAGCAGTAATTGGAGCTCCCAGGCCTGTCGATGAGAAGAGCTGAATCATTAATGAAGAGTAGCTGCGGTTTTATCCGGGCCTGTTTGACCCAGATCATAAGAAGTCTGACTCAGCTTGAGTAAAAGGAGAATTAAATATAGTTCAGGGGAAGGAGAGAGTGAAAGTCCCAGGCCAAAGAGTACAGACGCAAAGCGACGAAACTTCGGTGCTTTTTTGACAACAGCTGCGGTAGCGCTACCGCCATTTTGGACTGAAAATGCCAATGAGTCCATTGCCATGAATTTATAAAGAGACGTCTGTAAATCAGAGTAAATCAACTTCCCAGTTCGAACGCTTCAAGCAGCCGGGCAAAAAAGTGAAATAAATAAATATGTAGGTAAATAGTTATAATAGTATGCATATTTATAATATTTTTATTGTTCAACACAGGCCATTTCGGTAGAGACATTAAATATGACAATAGAATAGAAATCATTTTGTTTTACATTTGTACGTCACTTTGTTGGCGGACGTTTTACCAACGTCTGGTAGTCGCTTTCAGTCCAAAATGGCAGAAGTGTATCTGTGCTGCTGGGCGCTGACATCGCAATGGAATGAACATTTGACTTTCACTTCTTAGCAATATACGTTCTTTGCCCAGGCGGGGCATCTTACTTCTGTTCTTCTACTGGTCTGTTCTCGTTGCTTTGAAGATGAGCATGTGGGAAAACCTTCTGCTCTCACTCTGTCCGCCCTCTTGCTCCTTTATTATCTAATTATTCCCTTTACTCTCTGGAACAATAACAACAACGCATACAGCAGCAACAATGTGATTATACACAGACAGACACCCACATGGGGACAATATGCTGCATACAATAGCAATGCAGATAATGGCATTACACATGCGTACAAAAGGCAGAGCAGAGAGCGTGTCGGGCTGCGAGTTTATCCGCCTGTTATGATACACGCAGGCCTACACACGCACACACACACACACACACTGTCTGGTCTCTTCGGTTCTGCTCTGTATCTTGTCTTTCTCAGGGTCCCTGCTCCTGTGCCAAGGCCTCAATAACACCCCCACCCCACCCCGACCCGGTCGCCCCTTTTGTTTGCCTGTCTGGAATTCAGCTCCTGGCTGAGGGGGGCCTGGGCGAGGGACAAAACACACTTCACAGCGTTAGATGGTGGCCCAAACACCGTCCTGCATGCACACACATACACAACATTGGAAGGCTGCCCACAAAACTCTCCCGTTCTCAGAGTACCACCAGGCTTTTGATGGGGCCCTGCACAGTCTGGCAGATTTTCCAACAACACACACGGCAGGGAAGAGTGCATTAAAAACACACTCGGCCCTGAATGTTGCTGTTACAGCCGTGAAGTTGTAAGATACGAACAGCATATCTTTTAGTAAATTATTCCCCCAAAATTCAGTGGATAAATCTGTTTTCCATTTCTGACATCATGCACGGTCTGCAACTCTTATGGTGCGTTCAGGTGTGAGTAGGACAGTCAGGATTTCCATCTAAGCTTATAAACACCTTTGCAAATAGATTTATATACTCCTCTCTAAGACAAAACACCCAAATCAGATGGTAAACAAGAATAAACTGTTTACAGAGGGTGCAGCTTTGCAATTTGGAGATTTGCTCAGCAGAGATTTGCTCTCTACTAAAAGCTCTTTAGTTGGTGTGTGCAACAACAGAAGACAATTTGGTGTTTTTCCACTTCACTTTACTATAAAAATGTTACTTCGAGGACCTTGATTTTGATGTAACCTCTGTGATGAAGACTCTTTATGATTTGCATCAATCGTGTGGTTGATTTGCTGTTGTATGTTGTTGTGCATCAACAAGCTAACTAACCTTTTTTTTTTTGTTTTAAATGGAGTCTTGTTGCTTTGGCGAGAGCAAAGATAATGACATCAGTTCCCCGTTGGAAACATAGACTGTATAGCTCTCTGACGGCAAGGTAAAACATTCTAAATACAGTGTACACTTAAACTGATATTGATTCTTTTAGGTGGCAAAAATATGTTTTGCTGCTGCCCCCGTCCACAGCAGTACATTACTTTACTCCCGTGCTGGTACTCCTGTCTGTTTCTCCAAACTGGGGGCGTGCCGACCGTCATCTACTCTAGGTAATACACTGACTACGGACAAGTACCTCTTACAACCCCACTTCAAAACACCCAAACTATCCCTTTAATGTCCATACAGGAGCAGGCTGACACTTAGGTGAAGTAGGGATCTTGCACTGTGGTACTTTAGCAGTACTGGCTGTTCTCCAGAAACACTAGAACCTCACAGTTCCTACGTCCCTGAAATAGTTTTAGGAGACATAGTGTAGTGTTCCAGATGGTGGAGAGTACAGCTGTGATTACAGTAAAGTTACTACTGCAACACAACGCCTGGGGAGAATAGAGAGAGAGAAGTGGGACACGGAGCTAGAGTAAAGAGAACTAAATAAAAGAGTTGAGAAAGAGAGAATAAAAAAGAAGAGAGAGACAGAGAGAATAAGACAGAATATGAAGCGTAACAGAGTGTGAAGAGAAAGAGAGAGCAAGGAGGAGAGGAAGCAGAGAGCTCCTGTGTGCTTCTATTTCAACCCAACTGTGAATACTACATCTTTTGAATATTAATATTGTGAAAATAAAAATGCAAATGATGTGCATTTCCTTTAAGGACACTGAAGGAAACTCCCATGAAGGACAGAAGTCTGATTAATGTTGGACAAATACACTTTAGTGCTAATGGTGCACTTATTTCATGTTTTCATCCAAAGACAAAGACACATCAGCTAATGGTCATTACACCAAAATGGAACAGGGAGACAGCAGGTCGGACATTTCCTGACATTCCTCCAGAAAGCATTTTAAAAAGTCCAGCAGCCTCGCGTGATCCAGAATGATCCAGTAGTTTAAAGCCTCCATCATTTAATCAGTAAATACGTCTCACTTTCAATTTATTGCATAAAACCTTCATAAAAACAGCTTTAAGTGAGGAGAAATTTTATATTTCAGCTTTTATACTCAACTTTAGGGAATAAATTGGCAGCAATTGTGATAATTGATTAATTGTTTGAGTTGATATCTCAACCAAAAGCAAAAGCAGCAAATCCTCCGAGGTGAAAAATGTTGATCAGTGTTTCCCAAAGCCCAAGATGACGTTCTCAAATATCTTGTTTTGTCCACAACTCAAAGATACTCAGTTTACTGTCATAGAGGAGGAAAGAAACCAGAAAATATTCACATTTAAGAAGCTGCGATCAGAGAATTTAGATGTTTTTTTTCTTAAAAAAATACTCAAACTGATTAATCAATTATCAAAATAGTTGGCGATTAAATTAATAGTTGACAGCTAATCAAGTAATCGATGCAGCTCTAATATCTTACAAAATTGATGTGTAATGAAATTAAACATTTGTTTCAGCCCTAGTTTGTAGATAATAGAAAAAGTGAAAGCAGGAAAAAGAGACAGGGAGTGAGAGAGAGGTTATGTGACCGACAGACAAAGAGATGGAGAGAGACGGCGTCACCTGGCAGCATGCATAGCGTCCTACACTAACTACAATAATGCTGACAGGACAGGACGCAACTGGCAGCGCTGCGCTATGCAGCAGTAGACCGCTACCGCTCTGCTGCAGAACACACGCACACACACGCACACACACAGCACTGAACCAGCCTTGTTAAAACCAAAGTCTTAGCTTAAAGATTTGAAGAGCACATTCATGGTGTAACTGAGTCGACTTCTCACTGTTGGAACAGAAGGCAAATAAGGTGAATCTCACGGCTTCTGTTCAGCAGAAGAAGGTCTGTGTTCCCAGAGGGACAACCACACACACACACACACACACACACACACACACACACACACACACACACACACACACACACACACACACACACACACACACACACACACACACAATGCACACACAAATATACAGATAACCACCCATCACCCTGGCTTCACCTCTGATAAAAAGAGTCAATAGTTTATCAGGTGGTGATAACACTGACAATGTTAACTGAGCAGTGAAGCGTGTTTTTATAGAATATAACTGCAAAACAGTATTTTATAAAAGATGGAAAGTTATACAAAAAAGTAGTTTATGACTTGGTTGAATTGGATTTCTGAGATATAAAGTGATCAACTTCAACTTTGGTTGGACACAATAACAAACAGAAACTAGTCAGAGCAGCAGAGCGATAGGCCCTGCCAGTATCTAGGCCAGGTGGACCAACTATCACACAGAGCCAGACAACCATCAATACCCCAACTCTGTGTTATCAATAGAGTCAAACCCAGCCCGGACCGGTTAGCTAACCAGCTGAGTATCCATCAATAGGCTAGCTGTGTGCGTACGTGTGTGATGCAGTATCGATCTCGATGATGTAACTGAGTGGATTTGTTGCATTTGTGAAGGTGCTGATAGAGAGGAGTCACAATCAGACCACAGTTTGGTGGTCGGCAGAACAAAGAGCGACTTGTATGAACTGTGAGAACAGAACCTGCACACAAGGTTAAAAGTATCTCTCAATGACAAAAGAGAAAAGACCACAGAGTAAAAAAAAAAAGGGTGAAAAACGCATGCCTTACAGGACATGCCTTAAAAAGGTATGCACTAACATGCACTGAAAGGCATGCAGAGGGAGAGTGACTTCATCTCTGCTCAGGTAGACATCACTCCTCCACATCTTTACACAGACAATAGATGTTTGATACTATATTAATGCTCTGGATATCACAGAGAACTTTTAAATAAAGTAATCAGAAATCATAAGGTCCACCCTGCATAAATAAAAGATAAATTAACAAAAACAACTTCAACATTTTGAGTCTGTTCTTTCTTAAGAATTCCCGTATTCTCTATTTTTCACCTCTCTACCATCACAGCGGGCTCGACAGCTTTTTGAAGTCACTCTTGAGGATCACTCATAACTGTGAAAGGATGTAACTAATCTAATCTAAACTAAACATAAGTTCGTATTGCTTAACATTAAGAAACTATGTGACGACTGTTTTGGTAGCTTCACCTCTGACCCTGCAACTATCACAATGTTCTTCTCCAGCGAATGATGCAAGATTTACTTTTTCGCCTCAACTATCAGAGAGAAGATTAACCTGCACTGACAGCATGAAACAGTCACAAGAATGTCTTAAACCTGAAGGAGCAGTTATTACAGACATCAATATTTCAACACTGCTTCATTTTCAGAGGTGGATATTCCACTAACAAAACCAGATGAGAAAACACTGACTGCAACTTTAACTGCCTTGAATGAAAACAACAAACTGCAGCCCTGAGGCTGTTTCTCACTCAATTTTGTTTCATTAGATCGCTCTCAATCAACACATGCACATACACACAAGCAAATAGCTGCAGCAGGCCAAGTTCAGACAGGAGAGAGCTTAATCTCATTAGAGCCATGAGTGCAACACATGAGGTTAATACATGACCCCAGACGAACACACAGTGACGTACATTACTCAGAGTATTTAACCTAGTTAGCTCCAGTGGACTCAATGCTTCGCCAGCTTATTGAAATGTCTGTTTGGAACTTTATTGATTTTAGAAAAGAATTAAAATAAAACTGGTCAGACAAGTTCTTTATGAAACAGTAGTGCAACAGCTGAAGTTGGAAAGAGCTTTTTTTTCCCTGCAGCCACTTATGCACTCAACATTTAACAACTCCTCTCTTAATTGATGATGCAGACGTTCTTCAGCTCTTAACCTGCAGCCAGTAACAGCTTCCCCAACACTAAGCGTCACATGACAACCAAAAGGTCAAAGTTCACACAACTGCTGCACACAAGGGTCATCTGGGAGTTACAACCTGAGGCAAAACAACACATGAAGACGCTACTGTGTTCAATGATGCAACACTAATGCAAATAAACACACTTAAGACACCCGACTGACTGAGGTTAAAGGTAAGCAGGGGTGAGACAGAGATCACTCAAAAAAACTAAATAGGGAAACAGTAATGATGTATACACTCTTAAAGTAAAGAATACATCATAAGCAGATCATTTTCTGCTCAAAGAAAATGAAGGGATCAACACAAGTTTGATGAACGTAGGCTGAAAAACCCATCAGCCAAACAACCAAAAACATCTGTATGTGTGTGTTTAATGGTGGCTGCTTGTACTCCAGTCTTTGATTCATCTTAGCAAACAAGTCTACACACATATGGACACACACACACACAGTAACATGTCACTCACCTTCTGTAGGCTGGTTGGGTTGAGTTGTGTTTTATCGATGATCTTTATTGCAACCTGGGAGGAAACAATAGAAAAAGAAATGAACAAAAACAAATCAGATTTAGCCGTTCAGTACAAAGATTTGACTATTCTTTTCTTTTTTTTTTCATACATCTCGACAATCTGGCAATCAGAAAATCCATTGGCATGACTTTCAGTGGTGATTTCGACCACATTAACATAGTCGAATGTGGTCCGCCACAGTTTCATAATGAACCGAAAATATTTTGACACTTCTCCACGTGCACCGCGACCAGCTTTAGGACGGCTTGGAAAGGCCCGGGTGAAGGTGGTCTTGAAACACTGACCCCCGTCTCGTTTACATGCTTTGTCGGTGTGACTTTTTTGCCGTGTCATCATGTCACCATTCATATCTATACAACCAATGTGTTTATGATTAAACTGTTTAAAAGAGCACAAAGTTCTTCAGACGGCCTCTAAAAAAAAAAAAAAAAAAAAACGACGGCTCGACTGAAGAATTTCAAGTCGACTGAGATTTAAACCAATAAACAAACCACCAAAACAAACACAGACCCTGTACATTCAATGAGATCGTCAAGCCCTCGGGGCAGCCCTACTTCTTGGTCCTCATGTTGGACTGAGGGCAGACTGGACGCTACAGTGACTCACGAGGTACAAGTGGTTTTACAAGACAGGACGGGCCAGGGCTAGCTGGTTAGCATGCTAATTTCAGTAGATATCTCTGCAACACAATACATACAACACTCTAACCTCTTCACATTCTGTGCATAATGTTCAGTTTTTGAATGGTTTACACTAAAATTCTGGCCAGATCTCACACATTGCACCTTTAAAATTAGCATTATTCCAATCAAACCAAACTGTAGTGAGGACAAACAGTTCAAAATACACAGTGTTTTACAGCATGTAAATAAACCATAGGCTGAAATCCACTAAACAAACCAACACGGCTTCATAAGAGGCTTAACAACATGTGGTGACCCGGTCAAAGACTGCCACTGTAAACCACCAATATATGACTGTCTTCTGCTTTATATGGGTGGAACACAACGGCTCTCACATGATCCAGACACACAAAGTTTCTACTGAGCCTGATGGAGTTATTAACCCGACTAATCTAGGTCAGGGTTTTACGAGAAGAAAGACGACAGTGTATTTAAACACACAGACATACACCCACACAAAAGAAAAACTGTCTTCAAAGAGTTTGACTGTGAGACGAGACAGTTTTGTCTGGCTGTAAAAGCTAACAGAAGGTTGCTCTGAACTCAGTGGAACAGACCTTTAAAACTCCATCTGTGGGCTGAGTCACAGGGATCTGGTCTGTTCTGGCTCTCAAGCCCTGTTTGATACCCTGCTTCAACTCTTTTCCTTCAGCCTCGCAATCCCAGCGTGCATGACTTTATTGACACTTTTTTTGCAGTACTCCTGCCTTCTGGTTTCTTTAAAAACTCACCTCTCTGCCGGTCAATATGTGTCGTGCCAGTTTGACCTTGGCAAAGTTGCCCTTGCCGATGGTTTTGAGCAGCCGGTAGTTCCCGATGTGCGGCTGCTCATCTGAACACAAGGCGATGGAGTTGCGACATCGGGCACCGAGCGAACGGCTCGACCAGCCGGTACCCTTCTCTGAGCGGCTGGCCGACAGGGAGGTATGCTGAGGAGAGACAGAGAGAGAGACAGACAGGTGAGTATAACTAAACACTGCGTCTGTCATTTTGAATAAAGACATTTGTTGAAAATCTGCTATTATATAGGGATGTCACGATACGAGAAATTTAGTAGTCAACACCAATACCAATGAAATCCCACGATTCTTGATACCAATTTGATACCACAGTATAAAAAACAAAAGTAAAACAATAATTAAATCCCATGTACTCCAACATACACTCATTTATTACCGTTTGCATACTGTTTTTTGTGAGGAAGTTAAACAGGTCATAATTCCCTCTCTTTTATCTATTTTATATTGCTGTGAAGACATCTCCTTCAAACAATTTGATTTATTCAAGTTTCTCACCAAAAAAATAAATTTTTCAAGATTACATTTGAACACATGATAACGTTACAATTTACCTTTGCACAATCCTCATTTTTAATTAATAGAGCTTGAACATATCATAATCTAAACAGGGTTGGAAATTAGCACCAGCCACCAGCCAAATGCTGGTAAAATATGCAAGTGGCTGCTAGATTTGCTTCACTCACTGGCCAAAAAACAATTGGGTGGCTGGTAGGTTTTGGAATCCACCAGCCACAGTGGCAGGTGGACAAAAAAAAGTTCATTTCCAACCTCTGAATGTAAATCAATGGCACCTCCCGTGTTGATATCGGCAGGACCAGAGCTAGTTAACGTTTGCTGTTAGCAGCAGGTAAGCAGAACAGTCCTGCACGGAGCTAACAGCTAACGTTAACTAGCTCTGGTCCTGCCGATATCAACACTGATTTGTTGTTGGTAATGTAGTGTAGTGTAATGTTAGCCTCAAGCCCTGACGGTTCCTGTGGTACTGTAGAAAAACGAGTACCGTCACATTTTCGGAATTTTTGCACTGACTTGGTACCAAAGTATCCGTTCTTGTGACATCCCTAATTATAAGTATGAAGAAAATGGACTATCAGCGTCGTCATTCTGTAAAAAATGTACAAAAACACAAAACAAATCATTCCAATTCTAAGTAGATACCATTTGACTGAGACTTTATTACTGTTGCATTCAATGCTCATAAAACACAATGTGTATTGGCGTGGTTAACACATACATGTAGTTGATAAATGAGTGAGAGAGGTACACCCTACTGAGTATCTCCCTCCACATAGTCACATAACATCAAAGCGACCAACGAACACCAGTGACCTTGACTCTGCTGCTCCTGTAGCCATGTGACTGCAGTCTGGTACCAGACACCCTAAGGTGAAAAGCGAGACTAACCAGGAGGCCACCTATGACTCTCGTCTGACCCCTATTAGTCTGCATTCCTCACATTCATGTGAGGTCACGTGTTGCTGTGTCTGTACGACACGAGGTGACATCGGTACCCTGAATGCTCAACGCTCTGCACATACACATGACAAACTCTCTGATTTCAAGCTTTCGCAGCCTGGAGCTGAACGTAAACAGTTAGTTTGTGAATCACTGCCCCCTCACAACGGCAGGATAATAGTCAAAAATCAAAGATGGGACAGTGGAAATGAGAAAAACTGAAATATTACGTTTGGCACTAAATTTCAAGAGTTTTCAACAGTCATATCCCTCAGGACAGGGGTCGGCAACCTGCGGCTCCGGAGCCACATGCGGCTCTTAAGCTCCTCTTCAGTGGCTCCCTGTGGATTTTTAAAAATGGAAATGAATAACTGTTTTTTGTTTACATTTTCATTTTTACTTATCATTGTTGTAGGTCTATGGTACGACGGTTCGACGGTACGACGGTACGACGGTACGACGGTACGACAGTACGGCAGTTTGACGGTACGACAGTACGACGGAGTATTAGGGCCACATTGAGGGAAAAAAATAAATCTCAGATTTCGAGAATAATGTCATAATATTATGAGAATAAAGTCATAATAAGATAAGATGTTCCTTTATTAGTCCCACAGTGGGGAAAATTGCAGATATTTATATATATAATTATAATATTATTAAGTAGTAATTTTTTTTATTTAGTTATTTTCTTTTTTTCTCGCAAAGTTATGACTTTATTCTCGTAATATTACGACTTTTTTTTACTCGTAAAGTTATGACTTTATTCTCATACTATTATGACTTTATTCTGTAAATCTCCAATCTCCAATCTCCAAAAGTCAAGTGAGGTCTGAGGTCTTGCAGCATAAACATCAAATGCTAATCCCTCCATCTGCTCTCCTCTTGAGCGCTGAGCGGAAACACAAATATCCCACGGACACAGACTAACTTGAACTTTTCATCCGTAGTGGAGATGACATGAGGAACAAGGAAATAAGAAAGAGCAGGAAGTTCACAGCCGTACTTCAGTTCCCATCAGGCCTCACTACCGTGAAGACGAGCACGAACATCTCAAATGAAGTGTGTGAACTGTCTCATTTTAACGGTCTTGTTTGCCACCTTCCACACACTTTCACACAAGATAAAACTGAGAAATGACAGCGCTGTGGCTGTCAGTAGTATTTAGATAAGACCTTGGTGTCAGTTAACACTGACATTCACTCTCCCATTACAGGAGACTGATGAATGAACACTACGCTTTTTAAAGTTTTTAAAGATGCAATTATACCTAAACTTTGTTTTCTTTGGTCCAAATCATTGCAGGACAGTTTATAATGTCGTCTGTAAATTTAGACTTGTACTGCCAGATTAGAAGTGAACAAGGGGTTGTTAAAGGTAGCTGGTCTCTTCAGTCTTCAGTGAGTGATATATGGGCATTATGTTGATGTATAATGAGATGGACTGGCATTATTTATACTGGACCAAATCAACCAAAATGACAATGTAAATGCTCAAGAGTGTGACTGGACAACAGACTGGTTCCAATCTGAAATCCGAGAGACATTACTCCTCTATATCTTTACATAGACAATAGCTGTTTGCTGCTATATTAATGCTCTGGATATTGAATTTAGCACCTTTAAATAAAGCTCAGGGTCACATCATCCCACCTCACTCTTCCAGTCTTTCCTGTCTCTTCCTTGAACACAAAAAGAGTGGTGAGGTCAGATATAGGTGAAAATATGTAGTCTGAACCGGATTATTGTGAGAAAATGCCAAATAGAGAGTCCCAAGAGAAACCGTGCAACTCATGACAAACCCTAGGCACAATGACTTTCTATTTACACACTATGAGAACTACACTCCCTCACACACACACACACACACAGATCAGAAGTCGGATAAAACCACATCACCTTGAAATGCACCCATTGTGGTAAACACAGCGGTGAGATCACACGATCAAATGATTCTCCAGCACACACATGGAAAACTGTGCACAGGCTCAGAGCTTTAATACCAATAATACTGATATATAATACCTACCACTAATGTTAAAACTCACAGAGCAATGTAAAAAAGCAAGGTAAACATTTCTACAAAACTGATATGTGTAGTACGTTTTAGTGGCAAGTATCAAAGCCAATCCGGACATATTTGAATGGATCTGTTTCAGCTTTAAAGTAGATCAAAACCTGCCTCTGTTTACTGAACTTTACTGAGTTTTATCAGTGTTGCAGCATGCTGCTGTCCTTCATGACAGCTGCGATTATAGCATTTTGCTCCTTAAATGAGTCAAAATTAGAGAGTGGGAATGCGTGAAGTTCAGCGTGACATCAAAGCGCCATTATTTGAAAAGAGGATAAGAAGGGTAAAGTGTCTCCAAAAACTGAGCTGGTGTCAGTTTGAGTCATTTTTGAGGTCAGTTTAAGTGTACGCTATATTTAGAATATTTTCCGCAGTTTACCTTGCTGTAAGAAAGCTATACAGTCTATGTTTCTGACGGGGAACTGAAGCCTCTCGCCAAAATCAACCAGACTCCATTGAAAAAAACTGTAATTTGACCTTGCAGAACACAGGGGTTGTTGGTCTACCGCTGCCTCCATCAGTTACTTTGTTTGTGTTATTGTGTGACTTGTGGTTAGTTCAGATTCACCAAAGTCACACAATAACACAAACTAACTAACTGATTGAGGCAGCGGTAGACCAGCCACCCCCGTGTTCTGTGAGGTAAAATTACAGGTTTTTTTCCAATGGAGTCTGGTGGCTTAGGCGACCTACACCGACTATGGATAAGTACCTCATACAACCCCACTTCAAAACACCCAAACTATCCCTTTAACATGAATCGATACACTAGAAAACTAAAAAAATATATATCAGCCATCGAGGGTCAACCCATGGAGACTTCTGCGTTTGGGAAAACTGAAACCGAACAACTCATGAGCAACAATGAGACTGTAAAGCAACCACTTGAGAGGCTTTCAGGGATTTTAAAGGAAGTGTTTGTGGGATAAAGACATTCATAGTACTACAGCCACCCAGCAGAATATGTTCCACTCCCAATTTATTCCACCACGTTCATTTTCACCTCCTCTTCACCCTTCCCCCATTTGTTCACCCCTTCTTCTCTCTCCCCTGGCTCGTCCCATCCCCCAGACAAATCAATTTGCCTCCTTTCCCTCTATTCTCCTCTCCGCGCCTGGACCCGCCCTCTCTTTTGTCTTGCGCCGCTATCTTCATTTTCAGCGACCTCACATCAGTTTGAGCTTCATTCCGCCCTCCGTCACCCATCTTCCCCTCCCCCCCGTCCCACATACATACATACTCCTCTCAAGGAGCGCAGTCCATCGATTCACCCACTCCTTCTGATTACCAAGCAGTTTCATTCAGGAGGAGGCCTCTGCGTTGGGCGCGGTGTGATGGGGTCTCTATTGGCAGCAGGCTGGGGCCAGCAGAGGTATTTGGGTGGGGGGATGGAGGAGGGTGAAAGCCCTCCACATCATTATAGATGTAGGGTGACATTTGGTATAGAAGATGGATGGAGGGCTGGTGGGATTGCACATTCAGCAAACTAGCTGCACCTTGCAAACTGAGAGAAATGCGTTCTTTGTGGCGATGTCCTGCATCTCAACTCGCTCCGCCGTCCTAAACTCTTTGTTCCGAGTCTGCTGCTGAGGTTGAACACATCTAATAATCATTTTAAAATCACAGTTGTTTTTAATATCGGTCGCCATTTGATCTCCCTTCCTTCTCAATCTAATTTAAATCGTTTCATTTTTTTAAGCGGATATAAAAGTCCACGCGAAAAGGCTAAAACGCGCAGGGCTGTCACGAATTCCATTTCTGGGCTTTGAAGCTTCGGTGAGAAATATTCGAAGGTATTCGAAGCTTCGGGACAGTGCCGCTGCTGCATTACTTTAAACACACACACCTTTACACATAACAAACAGCGATATCCATGTGAGAATAACTAATAATAATTCATGTTGAATAAGAATAATGAATAATGATGTGGGATTATTCCTTATTTCATGGGCTATTTTGGGATCTATGCATCATTATTACATACTTACTATATATATATAAAAAACTAAAAAATACTGATCTGGAGGTCGATCACCATGGCAACAGTTGAAGCTTCGATGCATCGAAGCATTCGGGTCAGCCCAAGTACTCATGACACGCTGAATATCTGTGTAATGCCGTGAGACCAGGTTGGACCAATTTTATAATAATCCATTAACGGCATAAACCAATCTAGTCACAATGCAATACTGTCCGTGAGCTCACTGCTGCCATTGACTGAACAGTCATTATGTAATTAAATTCTTGTGTGGCTGATAGGAATGAAAGCTTGACGTCATTTCAACAACAATACACAAACATGTGAACGTGACCATCAGATGACGTGAAACGGAAAACAATCAACCTGTCATCAGCAGCACCATCATCATCGTTACATCACATCTTTGAACACGCTATAGTCATTGTGTAACACCCCTTTTCATCAAGTCTCAACTTCAGCTGAAACATGACACACTTCTAACACAGCTAAGAGATTCTACGACCTGTAAAAATCCTTCAGAAACAACCTGTTAAAAAGAGTAAACCAAGCTTCAAAGGTTGGATCATATAGAGATATAAAGTGCTCTACGTGTAACTAATGTCCATGATGCATACGAAGTAAAGTTGCCAGTTTATTAGGTGCACCTAGCTAAAACTAATGCAGTCTAAAACAACAGCCCGGCAATAAATCCTCCCTTCATGAAGGGTTTTTTTAAATTGTTTTAGAGAGGTGTTGACTCAACTTTATTTTGGTTGCTGACATTTGTGGTGCAGTTTAATTATATTGCATCATGGTGAGAGGTGTTTCTGTTAGTTAGCCAACCCTCATTGATGTAATAGAACGACCTGCCCTTGTGTCAACATGAACTAAAAGAAACTATCCCATTAAAATGTCTCTGCACATAAATCAATGACAAATTCCACCATTCTTTCTGATTACACGAGATTAGATTAGATGATGGCATGACGTCTGCAGGGTGTTGAGCAAAACAGATGAAGATCTGTCCTTCTGCTGACATTTAACCACAAGCAACAATAGGTCAGTTTTCCTTCAAAATAAGAACCCCAAGAGTTTTGTAGAGTACTGTAAAAACAAAATACTAAAAGGGAATTCTTAAGGTAGTAGCAGGTTTATGTTGGTGTTATGTTTATGTGCTCTTGAGACATCGTGAGAATCCAGCTGCCGTGCAAGGTTAGTTTATCAGAGCTGCAGATTTTTATGTAAAAAACTGCATAAAACAAAAATTGAAGCAGCAAATGAGAAAAAAGAATGAATGCCCTCTTTACCAGCAAGGAGCTGGACTCATCAACAATAACTTAGTCCCTCTCTGATGTTTAGTTTTCTTTGATATGAATATACCAAACCGAAACCGGGGTGTGGGTGACCCCGCTGGGCCGGGATCCCGACTCAGCTGGCGCCCCGGTCCTCACTTTCATTGCGCCACAGGGTTTTGTTTGCACCCTCTGACTCGTGCGTGCGTTAGACTCCTTGGTCTGTGTTTCAAGACAGGTCGGGTGGGTGCCAACATCGCCGCAGACCCCTGGCGCCTTTTACGTGGGCCGAGCCCCGACCACGTCATGCGCCCACGACTGAGGACAGTACGCCCCGGTCGACAGCCGCACCGGGAGCAGGGGGCCGCATGCCCTTTGGCCACGGTGTTGCAAGATCCGGACAGGGAGCGCTGTAAAGCTGCGGCC
This sequence comes from Sebastiscus albofasciatus, assembly GCA_916701655.1. Taxonomy (NCBI): domain Eukaryota; kingdom Metazoa; phylum Chordata; class Actinopteri; order Perciformes; family Sebastidae; genus Sebastiscus; species Sebastiscus albofasciatus. The sequence goes on from CAKAOI010052061.1 coordinate 74,382, forward strand.
GCGAGCCACCTTCGCCCCAAGCCTTTCCAAGCCGACCTAGAGCCGGTCGCGGCGCACCGCCTCGTATGCGCGACTCCCCACCCTGCCGTGTGTCGCTCACACCCTCCAGCTGGCTGTTAACGAGGGTCTTTTGGCACAGAGAAGTACTCGTATCGGTATCGGCGAGTACCCAAATGTAAGTACTTGTACTCGTACTTGTACTCGGTCTGAAAAAAGTGGTATCGGTGCATCCCTAGTATAAAACATCAGTGAAACATGAGCACAATATCTGATCCATCTGCATCTTTCAAATATAGAAAATATTTTTGTCAAAGTGGATCTGCAGCGCGTGGTCACATCTAATATGTGAACTAAGAAATATTGAATCCCCCGAGGCCCATCACAGAGATATCATGAGTTAGAGAGCTACACAAGATATAATTAACACAAAAGAATAAGTGTTAGGTAAAATATGTCTGGCATTCCTTCAGCTATTCTGCAGTACAGCAGCTCTTATGCTGGTCTGTCTGTGTGGGCGTGTACGGCTGAATGCATATGAATGCATGAATGGAAACTCTCATGAATCTAGTGATACAGTTCTTCTACTCTGAATATGTGCCTGATTAGACTAGATCGTCTTTTGTACTTCAAACTTATGATTAAATAAACTGAAAATAATCTTCATTGAACAGTTTTTTGTTATTTTACATGCTCCTTCTCCGCCATATACAATCATTCCCAAGATACAGGAATATTTATCATATCACTTGCAGTCTGTATGAGTTTTTTAAATGTTATTAATGTCATGATTATTGCTCATTCTGCTACTGGACTCATAAATAACTAAACATGCAAATAGAGATAGATTTTCTTTCTTTCTTTCTTGCTCTCTTATCGTGGTTTTAAATGAAGCTGGAGGGGCGTTGAAGGGCGGGCAGACAACAGCAACGTCAAGACTCACAGCGTGACAAACACAAACACGCTTCCAAACAATGGACCACGCCCTGAGGGAGGCGTCCCGCTGCTGCAGTCTGGATGTACTCTACATCTGAGTGAGTGTGTGTGTGTGTGTGTTGTTAGGGAGGTATTGAGTAAAGACAGGAAGTGTGACGTTGGTCCCCAGCAGAGGAATGGCGTAACCTTGAGCCATCCTCCGCCCTGCTAACACACCCACACACACATACATTGACCCACAGTGCCAGTGCAGTTTCCTCTTCCTTTCTCTATGGCAGCTGCGGCTCTCGGCCTTGTGGCCTCAGACCGGCGTGTCCTGACACACACCTCCTCTATCACACAGCACAGCAGACACACTGTCTGCACAACACAACAAAGAGATAACACCGTTGACAATGAAAAAAAGGACGAGTGGGTAACTCAGTGTCTGATGTCGTGTCTGTACGGTTTCGGTCTGTGGTAGCTCGTAATAACAAAAAACAAAAAGGAACAAAACTGTAAGATTGTGGTCAGTAGCCATGTTTACATTCACATATTTTATGCACATTTTGAAGCTGTATGGAAACGATCAAATTTGATAAAACTTCCTGAATTGCAAAAATACATTTTTACGCTCGCTTGAAGTGGTTGATGCTCTAAATGAGATATGGAAACGCCTCTGCCGAATAAATTCTGACTTAGCGAGTATTCAACTTACATGACAGATAAGCGGTTTCCGCTGTTGTATCTTCTCGAATATTCCCACAACGTCAGAATGCTCGACTTCATCTCCAGACAACATGAAACATGTTCAATACTGGCTGACATGAAAGACCAATTAAAACTTGACCAAATGAAACAGATTCCTGAAGACCTCGCACCATCTCTCTTAGATGGTTAGATGGCCAAGAAGACTTGTTTTGTTTCCAGTTTGCAACCTCTTCTTCTTCTTCTTCTTATACTCTGGTGGATTACAGCCATGCGTAACCTATAGTGCCAATTTCTGACCAAAGTACGCTGTAGCCGAATTTATTCGCTCCAAACCAGCTGATAGAAATGCACCTAATTCGCATTTCTTTTTTTTTGCAATATTTCAAAAGTTCACTTAAAATTCACTTGACAAATTGAATAGAAACACGGCTAACGATATCTAGCTGGTGAGGACAGGAGACTAAACTTGTCAACATGTCCCAGAGCAGTAGTTTAAGCATATTTAAAAAGGGCTATTTTTGGTGTAAAATGATGTAATAAGTTGAAGTGCTTGAAGCAAAAGAGATCCAAACCAAAAAGCTCATACCTGAAGGTTGGAGAACACATGCGCTCACTAACCATCACCAATCCATAGGAGGGTCTTATACCACTGTGGCTTTATACTGACAATGTTGCTCTACACCTACTGTACATGCCAGCCTATAATTACATCTTTTTAAAAATCAAAACCACTGGCTCAGTTTGGATAGGCATACTTCTGGTCGAACATGCCTCTCATGCAACCACAGTTTCCACGGTTTAAGTCCGACTGGGACTCCTCGTCTCACAGCATCCCCTCTCTCTGGTTGCTCTCTACTGTCAAATGCTAAACATCATAAAAAGATCTTATAT
>CAKAOI010052062.1:0-33407 GCA_916701655.1 Sebastiscus albofasciatus
ATTTTACAGCTAAACAGTACACTACAAGATGATTCTGAAAACATTTGAGGAGAGAAATAGACATTATAGTAACAGAATATTGATTCATATTTGATCAGCGCTGCCTAGTTTGACCGTTTCTTCGGAGTTTGCGAGTGATTGACAGCTGCGCAGAGACGGCAAGGCTCCAGATCAGCTCTGATTGGTTGTTTTCCTCCGATCTGTGAAATCTCTCAATTTTTTTAATTTGCTCCAATTCTACCCACTACAACTTTAAACTTGCATTATTTCTAATAGCCAGCAGGGGGCGACTCCTCTAGTAGCAAAAGAAGTCTGATTGTATAGAAGTCGATGAGAAAATTAGCTTATTTCTCACTTGATTTATTACCTCAGTAAACATTGTAAACATGAGTTTATGGTCTCAATCGCTAGTTTCAAGTCTTCTTCAATACAGCATGATGTTCATTTAGTAAATTATGGTCCCATTTAGAGTCAGATAGACCATAAAGCAGAGGATGCTTTAGGGCGTGGCTACCTTGTGATTGACAGGTCGCTACCACGGCGTTGTCCGTGTTTTCGTTGTAGAACTTAAACCCTTTCGCAGTGTGTTTTCAGTTCACGATGGTTGATTGTAACATTTTAACAACATTTTATTTTATTCAGTTGTACTTAGCTCACATCTAGTTGCAAAAAAACAAGATGTCGACAGCCAAAATGCTGAACTCGAGTCTTCATAACAGCAGTCCACAAACCAATGGGTGACGTCACGGTGACTACGTCCACTTCTTATATACAGTCTATGGTTTTGACTGACGTATTTGCTTGATGAGCATCACCGGTTTGTTTTTTTCTTGTCTTACTTGTCAAAAATCTGTTCATTCTACTTAACATTTCATTTACTTTCTGAAAAATCTTACAGACAGAAAAACTGTTATCCGGGCTAGCTTGTTTATTGTTCCAACATGAAATAGATTCATTCAACTTTAGTTCCACTTTACATTCCTTTCCTGCAATGCTTCAATTCCCCCCAGTGGACCTCCACACCATAATTTGACAACCACTGCTTTAGAGTAACAGTCGAACAATGTTTGACAGTTCCTCAACTCTACTGGCGAATTTGAGCCACCTATGCCATCCGGCTGCCGACTCTAACTTTCTTCTCAGTGTCATTCTGTCCGCGTGACAACTGATCCATCTCGCCAACACTGTTGTCCTTGCTTGGCTGCTGTGCGCAATAGCCCCTGTATTGCTCACAGGCACGGTCAGTGAATGCAGCACTGCCCACTGGCCTCTTAACCCAGCCCTCAGTCAGGGTGGCATCCATCTCGCCTCCCTCACCGCCTGCCTACCTGCCACGGACCCCCCCTTCGGTACAACACACTGTCTGGCGCTAACACACACACACTACCGCCCCGCACTCCCATCATCAGTCACCGCCAGGGCAGATAGCGGCGGCCGTCAGGCAGATGAGTGACGACTTGGGCCCGTTACCTGAGCGCCTGCATGACAATAGGCCTGCAGGCTGAGATAGAGAGACAAAAGCTGCAACTCTGCCACACACACACGCGCGTGACACAACACACCAGCTGATCTTTATTGTCTGCTGTACAATTAGCTGTCAACCAGCGACATGTAAAGATGTGCTATACAATGCATCCAACCTAGAAAACATGTAATTGAATACTGTATGTGTGTCTGCGCGAGTCTTCGTCACTACAAAAACTTTTCACCCGCCATAATTAGAGCAATATTCTGACACCGGGTTTGATCACACATGCAGAGCAGTCAGACTACTGTCTGTATTGATCCAAAGTATTTGAAACAAGGTATACTGTATATCCATATAATAGGGAACAAAATGAAGCTGCATAATAATGCATCTAATCCAGTCATTATTGCCATTTCAGCATAATATCTTTCACCACTTCCTTAAAGATGACAACACTCCAAAGGGCTTACTCCTCATTTCAGTACTATAACTTAAAATATATACATTGCAGAGTGAAATTGCTACCAAAGGTATTGCGCCCACCTCCTCGAATCAGCAAATCCTATTAAATCCCTTTTAATTGGGCCCCATTCAAGCAAATCCCGACTGCTTGTGAACAATATAAGAATATAGATTCTAATGACTTCAGGGAGGTGGAAAAGACCTCGCATATTAGACTCATCAATAGTTTTTTCCTCCCTTTCCCGACACACTTTTGCATGCTGCGAGTGTGGGATGGTTGCAGGCCAGGAGGGCGCACTCGCCTTCTAAAACCTCCATTCGTGAGTTTACACAAGCAGATGTTGTACCCGAGCTCGACTCCCTGGCACACACACGAACACAGTCGCTCAAACATACACGCTCCCGAGTACGCCGCGAGATTTATAACAATAAAAGTCTCCCCCAAAAGGCATTGAAACGCACTAAACCATTTCGCGAGGAGCCTTGAACTCCGGCTGATCTGCTATTTGTTACCTCGAGCACTTGGCAAAACAAAAACGGCTACAGCCCAAACACTTGAAAGGGCTTATTGCTCATGTTGCCCACAAGTTCTGCGCCGACTGGCTGAAACAAAACCATCACAGTTAAGCTCGCTAGACAACAAACCGAAAATACCTTGATCCAATTTGAAACGCGGGCTTACTTGCTGAAGTATAAATGCTTAAATTGGTAATACCAGCAGGTAATTATTAAATTCCCTTCAACCCGCCCCCCTGCAGAACGTTTGTATTGCATCTGGAAACACTGTGAGCACAACAATTGAGTCACAGGTTTGGGCACCAAAGGATGATGATTATGGTAATCCAACAATGCCAAAGCTCTATTGTATGTCACAGATTTTTGTTGCAAACTCATGACCTTATTAACCTTCTTAATCCTCTACTGGGTTCTCATGATAAGGGGCTTACACGCACACACAAGCATACACTCAAACACTTTCACTTTGATGCCCAGCAAACACTTTAGGAGCCATATCCACCTGTTTTATCCGGCCCACCTGAGGTTCCCTTCATAATATCAGCAGAAGCCCTTGAGCCATCCAAGACAATTAACGCTCTCCCTTAGATCAACAGTGGGGAAAAAAAGAAATGGATGGCGGCGTTTGGAGCAGAGGGCCCTCCCAGTGTAGGCACATGAGAAAGCAGGTCTGATTGGTATTAAGTGGTGAGATTAAAAAGCCATCTCATAGGTCAGGTCAGCTGGTGTTCATTTGAATGCATTACCAGGGTCCGAGGCTAGATAATTCTCTCATTAGCGCCACTCAAACCCTGAGTGACAACACGGGTGAGAAGGGAGCATGTCTTACAACACTTAGAGTTAATTAGTCCGCGCGCACTGTTGCTCTGCGCCCCGCGCGTCCGCTCTCTCTTGAAATGGCCTCAACCTAAAGCGTCTGCAGTTAATCAAAAGATGAGCTGCGGAGTTTTCCGTAGGAACCACCTGTTGTTTCAGGAAATACCTGAACGTTTTTTTTTTTTAAAACTCCGAGGAAAAGCCGCACTCGCACAACTGTAAATGTACTATAATGTAATGTGCTGTCGCTAAACAGTTGTTTCCTTCAACTACTTGTTTTTATCAGAGTCATGGCCAAGCTAACAGTTTAGTCAGAATATCAATAAACCAGTGGTAAATCAGCTATCAGTTATCTAAAACAATGTTGGAAATTATAACCATAGAAGTGGACGTAGTCATGTGATGTCACCCGTTGGTTTGTGGACTGCCATTTTAAAGCCTCGAGTTCGGCATTTTGGCCGTCACCATCTTGTTTTTTTGCAACCAGAAGTGATACAAGAGGGTCGAGCTAAGTACAACCGAATGCTGAATAAGACATTTTTAGGTGACCAAAAAGGTTATAATTAACTTTTATGATCTGAAAACAAACCCTGAAAGGGTAAAAGTTGAAAGACGCAAACACGGACAACACCCAGACCGAACAACGCTGTGGTAGCGACCTCTCAATCACAAGGTAGCCCCGTCCTAAAGCATCCCCTGCTTTATGGTCTATTTGACTCTGAATGGGACCATCATTTACTAAATGAACATCATGCTGTATTGAAGAAGACTTGAAACCAGCGACTGAGACCATAAACTCATGTTTACAATGTTTACTGAGGTAATAAATCAAGTGAGAAGTAGGGTCAAGTTTAAGGCACTTCCACATTGGCTTCACTTTTCATACCCCAGAGTTGCCCACTGGTTATAACACACACATTAGACATGTATCTCTCTTCCCTCCACCAAACAAACTCTCCAGCTCTCTTGAACTCTTACAAGCTCTAAATGTTTGGTTTTACTCAGCTAAGTGGGTGATGACGGACTGATTATCTCACATTAGGATGACCTAGTTCAGTTCAAAATCAGCATTCCGTTGTTGGGGGGCATAAAGGGGAGTAGAGTGATAAAGAAAAATGCAACACAGACAAATCATGACAATTTCACGGTAGCTATAGCCCACCACACAAATTTTACAATCGAGTTTCCTCGCAGCCCAGTAGCGAATGTCTCGTGGTCCATGTCCCGGGAGTTGAGGACCAATTATCTAAACCACTTCATTTGGATGTAAAACAGAAAGTAAGCATACTCAGAATGTAGATAATCCCTCATTGCATGAAAACTATATGCACAACAGTTTGTCAAAGTTCAAGCAGTCATTCTTTAGGCTGTTATGGACATTTACAGTTGGGTGATAATGTACTGCTTGCTTCTGTTTGGCTAATCTCTGTAATCTGTAGGCAACAAGACAAAATTTTGGTATCTGCAGCATTCTTCTGATTTCCGTTTGCAGTCCGAGTAGTATTGACCAATCACGTTCTAGCAGGTGAATGCAGGTAAACAGTCCGTGTGGAGAGCAAAAGAGGCTGAACGCATCGGCCAAAATGCAATCCTGGAACCTACCGGCTATCGTCTGACGATGATTTAGCTTTTCATTGGTTTAAAATTAGCTTGTTAACTGGCTACTTGGGAAACAATTTGGTCGTACATATACTCCCGATTACAGTCTCGCATCTCCAGTTGCTAATCGGACTGTAAACAATAAAGAGTGCACAGAAAAGGATGTTTTTGCACCGAAACCCCACAAATATAGCTGCCCCTTGTCCCTGAAGCTTACCCGTCATCAGACCAATAGCCAATGGGTTCCAAGATCGTGTCACTGCTTGTTTTTCTTGCTCTATCTGATTTCATTTTAAAGATATCGCTGCATTTCCAAATCTCAGCAATTAACTCTCAGAGTATTGTTATTACCAATGGGAAAGACGGTCAAAACTACAACAAATAAGAAGCAGGTTGTACGAAACCTGAACTGTCCCTTAAATTCTTGATAGAAGGAGGGCACGAAAGGCCAAGGTAAATGTAGGATGAAGCTCGTACTGTAAGCGGACCCCCGTATTCCTCTCATTACTTCCAGACAGATAAAACCCACAGGTAACCATTTTCTGTCTCTAAAGTTTCCGAGGAGATTTGCAGCAAATGAATTTCTCACTCTTTCTATGTTGATGACATTGTGTTTGCATATTGGGAGCACGAGGTTATATCCACGTCATTAGTCTCTCTGCTTGGATCCGGGCCTGATAACTACACCGCCATCACAGTTTCTATTCACTTCACTTCTAAAGGTTCCATAAATTGTCTCTTTCTCTTTCTCACTTATGTTCACTCGCACTCCTACCACTGTTCCCATGAGACGAGGCGCTCGGCTCATTGGCCACCACACACACGCACACAGAGAGGGTGGGGGGGGGGGTTCTCTCTCGTCACCACCGCTGGGCTTACCCACCACACACACACACACACAGACCCTGAATACCAATCTCTGCATGTGCCCCCCAATCACCACCCCCAACCGAGCGCACAGGGTTAGCTGAATATTCTAGGAGCTTTCAATTTTTCAGGCAGGTCTGCGAACCCCCTCCCATCACGCGGCGCCATCACACTCAAGGGAGTTCGAATTCCAACAGTCGTTAGCAGGGTCATCTGCAGTCCCTCAGGGAGGGACTTAAAAGAAAAAGATTTGAATTGCCTTTCTCTCTTTTTATTCCCTTTTCGTCTCGCCGCTTTAGTTCTCTGTATGGGTCCGTCATAATTCCACTTCCTGTCTTCAAGGCCTAGCAATATTCATCCCCCCTCAATCTTGTCTGCGCCGCCAAAATTCGTCAATCAAAGACCGAGGCCTTCCAAAGCGCTTTTTTTTTTTTTATAGCTCCGATGTCATGCTTCTTATGCCGCTTGTCAAAAAGTGGCGACAGAGCTCCGAACCGCTGGTTATGACACGGTAAGGCGTTTATCCACTTGTGTAATGTACTGTAGTGGTCATACAGGATCAAATGTGAGGAAAAATGGCTTCCAGCTGAAAGAGAAAAGAGAAGGAAGGGAGGGGGTGGGGGGGGGGGTTGTGAGGAAGGAGGGAGGGGGGAATGAGAAAACATTTCTTCTTCTAACTCTTTTGCACTAATATGAATTCCCAGAGAAATGTCTGGCGAAGTAGGTCAATGGGATTTAGAAAGTTTGTGCTGTTTTTTTTTTTCTCTCTCTCCTCCTCCCTCTCTCCTCATACTCTCTTGTCAATGGAAAATGAGCAATGCGATTAAGAGAGGGGAAGATGATGAGAGAGTGAGTGAAAAAGAGCAAGAGAGAGAGAGAGAGAGAAAGGAAAAGACAGAAGGCAGGCTGAGTGGTGGTTTGGGCCTCTCGCGGGTCCCTCGCCAGCTGACTGAGAGAGACCCAGACAAAGAGAGCGAGAGGAAAGGGAAGAGAGATTTGTATCTGCGCTCTGGAGGAAGGGAGTGGCTGATGTCTCTTCATCTTGATATTGAAGCAACAATCTAATTATACCATTTCTCCAGGGAATATGCATATGAGGGTAATCAGTAAATAGAAAAAGGTAATTATTTGCCAGAAGTCATACCCTTTGCACCTGTAAGCACTGCGCCGATGCACGAGATTGTGCTTTTTAATTCCGATGGTTTATCAGCGGCTAAATTATTTAGTTAATTTATAATAAGTCAATGAGTTTTTCCCCAGTTATTGAATATTTCATAGTGTCTGTCAAAAGTATAATCAGTTAAGTTTGGTCAAATACAAATAGGGGCCTCTCCTCGAGGGGTAAATCTCTGCCAAGCGAATGTGATTGAATGTTACAATTAAACGTGCTAATTCATTGTCAAAAGCAACTTATCTATACACGTGATATATTTGGCGCTTAATTGGGAGAGCACATTAAGAAATGGTCTCTTCTGTGACTTTTCTCCATCGCGGCCTAATCGGAATAAATTCTGCCCCCCGTAATGAATTGAAGTTGAGTATTCGTTGTTGGGGGCTATTAAAGAGGCTGGAGGAGTGAATTATTTAAATGCTAATTAATGATTTAAGCTTTTCCAACCTGCAATAGGAACATATTATTCCTCGGTTACCCCCCCACACTAATTCCAACATAAGTGCAGAGGAACTTCTCGCTCATATTTCATTCAATCAATGCAGCTGCAGCGGTGCTTCTTTCAGCCAGTGATGGAGGAAGATGGAGTCCATCAATACTGGGAGACAGTTGGTGGAATTACTAATCAACTCTCAGATGGGAACTCAGTTGGGAAACATGATTCAAACCCGCTTTAGGTGGGATTTAGTCTCGGACACAGGTAAGAGAATTTTGAACCCACTGCTTGATTTTTTTTTTTTTTAATCAGTTTTCCACCTGACAGGCTGCATATTACGCCCGTTTAGTAAATGTTTAGTGCTTTGTGGTCTGTCGCCATCATTCTGCCGAGATTTAAAAGGCTCACCGGCAGCTCCTGACACAGCCACAGATATTAGATGAACTTCATTAGCGTCGAAAATAGCGCGAGATGGGGGGCTCAACTTTTGTGTTCAAAGCAGCCTGCGGAAGGAGTTCTAATGTGAGCGGCGGTGGCATTATTCATGTTTCCACAATAGCTTTGTTATTCATCATAAGACAAAGGAGAATCTCACTCGGCTTGACATAGATGGAGGAGGGCCACGAGGGTATTACTCACATCTGTTGAAAACAGTATGCACAGCCGACTGGATGTCACGATACACCGTGCTTATTAATGCAAACAAAGTCTCCCAACACAGAATATAAATGACACTTTCCTTCACATCAGAGCATAAATATTAATTGGGTTAAATCTGTGATGTATTGTGGTTAGGGAGCGGCTTTAGTTGTTTATTGTTACACCAACAGGATGCATTTTATTAATCAAAGTAGCAACATCATGTGACACCATATTGTGAAGTGCAGTACACTTTGAATTCAAAGCTGTAGTTCCCTTTAATACCACAAGGTGGCACTGTAGGCTTACAAACAGGCACCATGAGACAGCTCATCTGGTTGTCTGTTTACTGATCAGAGCAAAAATCAAGTTGATATCCTTCATTTTGAACCTAAAACATAACAAATGATCTACAATATGCCACTTTATTTTTTTAGACACACCTGTACACACTGATGTCAAATACTCAATGGCTCTCTCAGTCCTACAGTGCATTGTTCAGCACCCCATATAAATAATCCTACCTTAACCACAGCATGCACAAAGCATCAACAGAAGGCCTTCGGGAGGCTTTTCGCCTTGTTCACTCTTTTCTTTCTTTAAGTAGAGAGTTTGCACAGCTGTCCGGGGGAACACAAATGGCATTACGCTCTCTTCCTGTGGCAGGACATCTGTTGCTTTCAGCTGGCATCCCCTTCTGAGTCTACTGGAGTGTGCTTTATGCAGCCTGGCGGCATTCTGATAGCTGAGTTTTTGATGGGTTTCTTCCCAGTGTGATGAGGTGAGGTGGTGCAGGAGTTTTGTGTCGAATATAAAAAGGGATGACCAAATGGACTGTATAATTTACTTTCCCCTTGTACTTCAAAAAAATACAGTATTCACTTAACCTTGAAATGGAAACTTCCAGAGTACAATGAAAAGGTATTACAATGTATTTTCAGATTCATCACGGTAGCTGCGTATCGAAGACACACTCACAGGTAGATTAAAGGAGAAGATTGCAACACACGTAAGGTGAATGCATGTACTTAGACACGTAGCAATGTTGTTATTCAAGATTAATATTGCTTCTAATCACTGACATATACAATGCATTTCCACACATCCTCCTGCAGCAGCTTGGTCTTACAGCTGCCTTGGTCCCTCTGAGTGAGGAACTCTCTCCATAAACCACCTCGTACAGATTGACTGGGAACTGGGCAGGATAGAATACTAATTTGCATCCCATTGAACCAACTGAACACCACGTCCTCACGTCCCCTTCTGAAGTCAGAATTTCTATAAATGACCCTGACTTTTTTCTAAACTGAAAATAAATTAGACTATAGTGGTGCTTTAAATTTTGGATCTACAATTAAATGAAGCCTTTTTGACTGTATGAATGTGTGTAAAAAAGTGACAAATGTTCCTTTTATTATCCCGTCATCTCATCTGGATTGACCACATTTGGATTTCGAGATGATCTTCGCATACTCCCGTCCAGACTGATATATAGTTCGGCTTAGCTTTGCGTTCGCAAAGTCCACGTGGAACAATCCAAAACGAACGCTGAATCCATCGGCCCATTCGAAGTTGTCCAGCAGTGACCAGGCAAAATATCCACGGACGTCGACCCCATCTTCTTCTATAGCTGTACACGAACACAGAGAATTAAAACACAGAAAAGACTTTTGTAGGTTTTGAAAAGCATAAATGCAAGTGCAGAAGAACACCATCTTTGTACTTCGGAGGCTGACACAACACAAGATAAGTATATTATCAAGATTTCTGAAGCATAGCAATAGCATGAATTATTTGAAACAAGAATAAAGTATATATACATATGTATATGTAACATAACCAAACGGTTTTCTTTTGTTCTTTTACCTCGCCCTACAGAAGTAAAGAACCACTTTCTATGGCAATAAAAAATACACAGATTGGCCAGATGGTGGTGCTTAAAACAAACAACTTTACATTTGGGCAACAACTACAGTAAGCCTTGAGGTCTGGAAGTTTAATATTAATAACAAAATGTTTTTTTTGTTTTAAATAAATCTATAATAATCTATTGCACATCCAGATGTTTGTTTCCACCATAATAGTTGTTCTATTTCAAATTCAACGTATTTTGTGAAATATCCCTGCAAGATTTCATCCAAATAAACAAAACTTAAGGCAAGGATTCTGAAAATGATAAGACTTTGTCCATAGTGCACAGGTGGTGGTAATACTGAATTTAGTCATTTGCTCCATTGGCTTGGACCCTACTACCAAAGAGTACAGAAGCAAAGAGACAAAACTCCTGTGTTTTTTTTTTTGACAACAGCCGCCGTTTTGGACGCTTATTATATATCTAATATTTTATTGTTCAGGCCAGCACTGATTTTGCAATGGAACGAACAATTGACTTTCACTTCTTGGCAATATCCGTTCTCTGCTACTACTGTCTGCTGCTAATGGCTATTTGCTTATTTCCAGCGCAGATTTACCAACCATTACCTTTAGCCACTTCCAAGACGGTGTCCTTGTAGAACTCTGCGCGCTGGACATCCTCAATCTGCAGCGGCCCCACCTGAGAGAAGCCGCTCTCCGTAATGTAGACCGCTGGGTTGTTGAAAGTGTCCTGGAAAGTCATCGCGGGGCAAATATTATTGTCAAACAAGGCATCTCAGCTGTCAGACATTTCGGGGGGAGACAGATTGGTCTACGGTGTGCCGTTTAGCTGCATTTCACCGGTGCCAAGCTCAAACTAATGGCCTGTGACGAGGCACAACAGCAGGAAATTGCAATTGCAAACACTTTCAGCAAAGTAACTGTTTCATTCAATGTGACAGCACTAATGAAGCATCAGTGTGTTTCTGGAGGTGTTAAAAGGAGATTACCGCATACAAAATCGATAGCAAGACACTAAACAAATGTCAGGGTGTTCTACTCGTTTGGTTGAAGGCGATTTGTCTTCCTGTAGGTCAATTCAGTTTGATGCCAAGAGAAAAAGAAAAATGACTTCTTATTTCAGCTGATTGAACTCACACTCAAAATAAAGGATGTGTTTTGAGCCTTGTTTGGGGGGATACTTTGTAGTGATGTGGATGAGAGAGATGAGACAGGAAAGGACCCCAAACGATGGAGCAGTAGTTGTAGTTTTACCTTGATGTACTTGAGAAGTTTCCTTAAGCCGTGGGGCACTACAGCGAGCCAGGACACTCCGCAAATAGGCCAGGACGGATCCAAAACTTCTCCTGCATCTCGGTCGCTCTTCATGCACAACATCTCTCCACAACCTCCTCCCGGCTCGACTTTACGAGACGTGTAGTGGTTCAATGCGAAGAAGTCGGCCGTGCCCAAAATGACGGGATCGTCCTTTGAGAAACTGGGCAGTCTTGAGCCGCCATCGCATCCCAACTTCTGACTTTGAGCGTCGATGGCAGATCTCATTATTTCTGGATAATCTCCGGTTACAAACACAGGCCAGGCGAACCACCCTAGCGTGAACGCAAGGAGGCGTTCGGTGGCGGCGATGTCCTCGGCGCGACCTGTGTGCAACGGCTCAAGCCAGTCGCTGTTGATGGCCAGAGACACCGCGCCCTTCTGCTTTGCCCTGTAGAAGGAATCGTAGCTGTGCCAGGCCATGGCGTGGGCACGCAGCATGTTGTGGCCAACCAGGTAGGCGGCGACCCCCGGTTCCTTTAACCCCGGGGCGTGGATGCCGTCTTCGTGCCCCAGTTTGGCGCACACGTAGGGCTCGTTGATGGTGATCCAAAGTTTGACGCGGTCGCCAAATGTTTGGAAACAAAACTTGGCGTAGCTGTCGAATAGGGTCGCTGCACCCGGCGACTTCCAGCCGCCCTGATCTTGAAGAGCTTGAGGCAGGTCAAAGTGGTAAAGTGTCACCATGGGTGATACACCGCAGGCCAGCAAATCATCGATCACCTTGTTGTAGTACTGTACACCTGTTGGACACGTATAGTGCTGTTGTTAATGAGCGATGAGGTAATACAGCACCATCAAATAAGCGTATTGTTTTGGATTCAAATTATGGCGCGGGTTCAAACGGGGATACGGGAATACCTTTTTGATTGACACATCGCGTCATCCCATCAGGCAGGAGGCGGGCCCAGGAGATAGACAGACGATAGTGCGTCAGTCCGAGCCGCTGGATGCATTCCAGGTCCTTCTCCCACAGCTCGTAGCTGTTGCAGGCCTCATCTCCATTCTGCTCCCCAAACACTCTGCCTTTCTCGTGACAAAACGTGTCCCAGATACTCGGTCCCTTACCGTCTGCCTGCCAGCCACCTCATCGTGCACATAAAGGTTGTTTCGTTTTATAAAAATATGTAGGACGTTGACATGAAAAACAAATCACAGTAATGTTTCTATTGGGACTGCATCCTTGTCTCATCTCCAGTAGGATTTATTGTTTGAATATTGTTATAAACATAATGGTCTGTAGATTTTTGAGTTGGTCAGACATTACAATGATGAAAGGTCAAGGTCTGTATGGGTCATATTTGGACATCACATGACATTTATGCATAAAAATTGACCTTGTGTGACCTTTGTGTCTTGGTGTGTGCCATCCACAGGGAGTGGACACAATATAATGAACACCTGTGCAATCTGACGTAATGTAATTCAATGGTTCTTCAGTAAATACAACCTTAATGGAGCCTATATGATGTTCAGTTTGTCAGAGTGGTGTGGATTCATGATTGTGATAGCAATGAAAAACACTTTTGCATCATTCATTGTAGAACAATTATTGATATAAATTATTATTTATAACACAAAGTTCTAGTCTCAGCACTGAAATCTTTTGTTGTAGGTATATTATTAGCTATATTAAACTGCACGACGGTTCTCGTAAACTCATATATATAAATATCCTTTTTTTATTTCTTTTTTTTTCTTTTTATTCCTTTTCCTCATAACACAATAAAATAAAATATGGATAAAACAAAATGGAGAGAAAAATAAATTAAAGAAAAAATAAAGAAATAAAGAAAAACAAAGAAAGAAAGAAAGAAAGAAAGAAAACAAAAAAAAAAAAAAGAAAAGCCAACATAATTGGGCAAGATCAATATCCACGGTTTGTGATATTGTGTCCAGTTCATGTTCACCCACTCCAACACAATCTCGTGGTTGTGTTTACCTTACCTTCTACTTGATAGGCAGCAGATCCCGCTCCCCACGCGAAGTCTCGTGGGAACATGTTTTTTCAGATACTGAATGGAAGCCCTCCAAAACAGTAATGTCTTACTGCGTTGTGTTGATCTAATGTGTATGTCTCATAGTAATCTAACATTTAAACAGGTCGTTTTCGTGCATATAACAACGCAGCCATGAGTATCCTACAACCAGGAACTACTCCGATATGCGGCGTTCATGGGTTGTGGGGATTGTCTTGTGCAGTAGGATTTTAAAGCCAAAGTAAACTCAAAGTTGCCAAATATGCTTTCTCTTTTTTTTTTCATTCTGGCCTTGCAGAACTAAGTGAATGCTGTGGCTAAAGAATCAGCCAAAAGTACTTTAGTTACTGAGGTCAGTGTTTCAAGTTTCCTTTCAAAAGTTGTGTTCACGACTTGCGTTCTCTAAAACCTTCCGAGGAGCACTTGAATGCAGCACAGTTGTTGTGCACTACTTTGAGATGTGCACGCACCTCCCGGGAGCGCGCACAGTGAAATCAGACATTGTAATGATTTAGTGTATACGAAAAAAGTAGGGTTTAAAAACGATATAATGTTGATAAATGATCTCATGTCTGGAGTTTATGAATGTTTAGAGTCATCAGTGTTTTATTAGACTCAGTAGAAAAGTAGTGCATTATTTTGCAATACTGATATTGTACCTGCTCGGGTTTGCAAACGGACCAGATAGGCTATGAAATTCACAGTGTGCAGTTGTAGGGTGTTACATTTAGTTATTTGTTTCCAATGTTTTTTTTATTTATTAAAAAAACAAACATTTTATTTATTAAATTAAATTGAATGTATGCATGCATGTTTATGTATGTTTACTAAAAATGTTTTATTTTTGTGTGAAATATTTATTTTAATCAACCATTTACTTGTTGTTTTTTATTCCAAATACACTTTGAGTACTGTTTTCTACGGAATTGTATATTCCATTATACAGTAGGATGATGTCATATACATGTATTTATGACTGGATAAATACATGTATATATGTATTTATCCAGTTATAAATACATGTATATATGTATTTATCCAGTCATAAATACATGTATATATGTATTTATGTATTTATGACTGGATAAAGTATCATCACCCCAGCTGGTGAACATTTGGAGGTCAAGGCAGACCAGTACCAGTACTTTAAGAGAAGGAAACACAATTTACACTGTCACTACAATCAAGACCTCTCCAAGTCTGATTGTACAGTGCGGAATGCTGTGTATAATATGGGCTTTCCCCTATTGAAAAAAATGTGTGTCCTGTTCATGTTAATTAAATATGTTGTGAATTTAAGCCTGAGCCTTCCTGAGATATGAGATGCATTTCTCGGCAGGTAAAAACTCCATAGCTGAATACTGCACTCACCACTTAACTTTGTCAGACAAATGGTTTTAACAGCACATATTTTTAGACTGTTTTGGCTTTCACGTTACACTCACTGGTCTGAGAAAGGAGGAGATGCAAATAGGTGGGCTAAGTACAATATCAGTATTGCAGAATAATGACTATTAAGTTCCTTTTCAGACACTTAGGACCAAACACTGTTACCAGCTGATATTTTGGGTCATTTTGACTGACTGGACAGTGCTCATACATTTGCGTTTGCTGAATTACGACAATGTGACGTCTCGCATGCAGACAAAAAAAGGTGAAAGGGTGCTTGTCAAAGGGCAAAACAAATAGACTAGTGGAGGTGAAAGCATTATGGCCTGGAGGCATGTTCTCTGGCCTGTGATCACTTCAATGCTATCCTCTGGTCCAGCTTTCTATAGAGTGAAGGGACTCACTCGACCTGATCATAACAAAGAAAATGGATTGTTGGCCAAAGGGCGAACAAATCCTTGCCAGCTAAGCGTCCTCCTCATATAGCTGCGAGATAGGCTACAATTGGATTTTTGTGACTTTCACGGCTATTGTGTGTACAGCAAACTAGTCCCAACTTGTTTAGAGGGACCCAAACAGAGGAGAAGACCAAGGGTGGAAGACGTATTCAGATTCTATTCTTAGACATAAATGAAAGTCACAATACAAAAATGTAAAAGTACTCAATTTTATTCTGTGAAATTCCTGTAAAGTAAAATACAAAAGTAGGCTACTGATCTAAAAAACCCTGTGTGGAGGAGCTATTGAACTAGGCCTACTGTATACATTGTTGGGTAAATGGTTTTGTCTTATTATTAATTCTTAAGCCCTAGGGTGCTGGAAGGTGTGGTTCACCTAGACAGACATACCCCAAATAAATCAAGAATAGCTCCACAATTACCAGGTCTATATGCATGATCTTGGTCTCTAGTGATAGGTAAGACCTCAGAGAATTCATCCCCATTGTAAGTAACATTGTGACTGTTACTTTGTCTGAATAATTGTGATGAACCGAAGAAAAAAATTACATTTTTATCCTCGCCTAAAATGCTTTCTAGATTATACAGTGGATAACACCATGACAGCAATGATGCCATGCATAGAGATGCCACTGAATTCTTTTAGCAACTCCTTGACTATAACTGTGCCAAGGCAGATATGAATAACACAATGCACTATAGATTCTACAAAGGTTTTTAGTATGGATAGGACCAGGCGCACTCTCCATTTGGCCACTTGAATACCCAAAGTGTGCCAAATGGGATTTCTACCTCTTGAAAGGAAATCTGGCTATAAAATACTACTGATATCCACTACAGGAGGCTATGTGCACACAATGGAGACGTTGGCCATGACATTTACCCTGTGCATCATCACATTCTACCATTGTGCACAGCATAAAATCAATAAAAAACAACTAAATTGTATAATTTTACCCCAAGAGGAGTAGTTTTATTATGATAATGAAATATGATCAAGCCATTTTTATGCAAAAAGAGAAAAAGAAAAAAAATCTGTCTGGAGCCGCAAAACACTTGAGCATTGTAATGAAGGTAACACAGTTTATAGTCTTAGTATGTAGTATATAAGTCTAATGCAGTGAGGGCCAAATATATGTAATATTACAAGAAAAAAGTCATAACTTAACGAGAAAAAGAGTCGTAATATTACGAGAATAAAGTCGGAATTTAACGAGAAAAAAAGTGATATTACGAGAATAAAGTCATAACTTAACGAGAAAAAAGAAAATAACACGTAAAATTACTACTTTATGATATTATGACTTTATTCTCATGATACTACGACTTTTTTTCTCTTAGTATTATTACTATATTCTCACAATATTACGACTTTTTTCTCGTAAACCTTTGACTTTATTATCGTAATATTACGACTTTTTTTTCCTCATAAACCTATGACTTTATTCTCGTAATATTATGACTTTATTCTTGAAATCTCTGTTTGTTTTTCCTCAATGTGGCCCTAATACTCCCTAATACCATAGACTTACAAAAATGATAAATAAAAATGTAAACAAAAAACAGGTACTCGTTTCCATTTTTATAAATCCACAGGGAGCCACTAGAGAGGAGCTAAAGAGCCACATGTGGCTCCGGAGCCGCAGGTTGCTGACCCATGCCCTAAACAAACCCAATTGAATGGACCACAAAAAAATGCCTTTGGCTGCGGCTTTTATTCTGAAATGCGGACCGGATATGGTTTGAATTTCCGAGGGACTTGACAATGGTGAAGCCCGGAGGCAGAGTCATGGGAGGAGAGGAGGAGGACTTCTCAATGGACAGAGAAGAACTGCTTTTGAACACTTTCCAAAGACCCAGTGGAGCCAAAAGAGACACAACAACCACTTTGGATATTATTCTTTAAACGACGCACATCTTTTTACTTAGTTTTTCGAGCATTTGCAGCACACTTTAGAGCTGAGGAGGTGTTGCATCGCTTTGTGTGTGTGTGTGTGTGTGTGTGTGTGTTTTTTTCTGGCCAATTTCCTGTTTGTGTCCCTGGAAAAGAAGAGAAGAGGGAAAGTTTACTCGCTCTTGTTTGGTTCCGTATAATCCAAAGTATTGGGGGATTTAAAAAAAGTCTGTTTTCCTGAAGTTAGTGTGGATAAACCTGGATAACTACAGCAGCAGCCTCCTCCTCCTCCTCCCGTGGAAAAGACACCAGTGATTTGGAGCCACGCTACGGGGCAACAAAGAAAGCCTCTCAACAACCGGACAAGTTACTTAGTAACCAGCGGGCACACTAAAATCTGCGGGTTCGTGGAGTTGGAGGAAATGAACAGCACGTCGGGATGAAAAGGGGATTATAAATGAGTGGTTTTGCCAAACAAAGGACACCTATACCGGGAAAACCCTGCGAGAAATGGAGGAGGAAGGCTCGCTGGAGCCAAACAAGATACTGCTTTTGTCTTTAACGGGCTCCTTTTCATAACTACTTCACTACCAAAACATTCCTCCCTTCGCCCAATGCTGCAGTGGGGTTTCTAGTCGTGTGTGAAAATGATGATGAGGGTGGATCTGTTGCGGTTGTTTGTGATTTTGCTGCTCGGAGGTGGTGGTGGTCGTGTTGGTGGTTCAGCGGTGTCATCTGATTGCAAATCCTATGATGAACGCTCGAAAAGCGGTGGGAAGAGCCCGCAGTCCGACCGGAAAGTGGTGTGCAGCAACATGGAGCTCCATCAGGTGTTACCTCCGGACTCCTTCCCCAACAGGACGGTCACACTGTGAGTATACAAGAGAGATGCATTCATTAAAACACATCTACCAAACCTGTTCCACTCAACTTTGCATATCAATTAGGTTTATTACTATGGTTTAACAGGGATTCTCCTCTGTTGAATTACTTATATTCCCTGTTTGGTCTACTTATAGTGTATTTGGTGTCACTACAGGGACATAAACATGTTTTTGTGATACTTTTTAGTGTGTGTGTATTGGTAATAATCTGGTGATATGATACATATCATGATACAGGGTTAACGATTCACAATATTACAATATATCGCGATACTTTAAGGAAGGCGATATATTGCGATTTTTTTTCAAATACAATTTTAGGAAAACTGTCATAGTATAAAGAACACGCCAGAAATAAATCACTTTAGAATACGCAGAAATAACACATTTATACTGCCCCGAAATGCATGTGATTATCATAAAGTGGGCATGTCTGTAAAGGGGAGACTCGTGGGTACCCATAGAACCCATTTTCATTCACATATATTGAGGTCAGCGGTCAAGGGACCCCTTTTGAAAATGCCAGTTTTTCCTAAACAAAATTTAGCGTAACTTTGGATTCAGCCTCCTTATTCAGCCTCCTTCTTGACAAGATAGTATGACATGGTTAGTATCGATAGATTCCTTAGATTTTATAGTTTCATATGATGCCACTAGGTTGCCCCGTGAACCGCTACAACCTCCAAAGATCGAATAGCGGCTGGGCCAGACGACGGGCCTTCAGATTTTTAAGAGGTCAATGAAAAATCGATAGTGTTTTGGAGAATCGATACAATATTGCACAACATAATATAGCGATACTCATGTGTATCAATATGTTCTTACACCCCTAGGCAATATGGCCCAAATATTCTATCACAATATGTCATTTCATACCTCAATAACGATATATAACACGATATAGCATGTTTTCTGGTAACTCAATAAATGCATATTCTATAGGCTTTGAAATAACAAGGTAAAGCCTAGTTTTGTATACTCCCGTGTTAATACATTACATGACAAATTAAAAGTACTGAGTGTTTTCTCTCAGTATATAGAAAAATATATGATCGACATCTTTATCGTATGAACGTTATACTGTATATTCATGTCATATTGCCCACCACTATACTTAATACTACTAAAACTACAGAGTTTTTAAAAGGTCATAATTCATCATGATCTAAATACATGTGATTAACTTCCATATCATTCAGCTTATACAGCTCAACATAAGGAAAACAAGATGGCTTGACAAGTACTTTTATTATATTTGTGTCTCTTTCCATGTCAGCCATAGATCACTCTTTCACAGCTGCACACCGTAATGGTGTAAATGTGAACCCTGTGTAATAGTAACCGCCTGTCTTCCTGTAGTGATTCACACAAGAAGGTATTTTGGCTACTAAACCAGTGCTCACGCAAGACACTTATCTTACCATCCCTCCAAGGCATTTTAATAGAGCTAAGAGCTCCTCTGTTGAGTTGATCCTTGTGGTGTTTAAATTCCTCTTGGCTGACAGAAAGCCTACGCTCGCTTCTGTGGTTGGTTTGTGTGGTACTTTGTTATTGACGACGCACACTTAATGTTTTACCCATTTTTTTGTGTGTTAAAAGTTCACTTAATAATTCAGAAGCACCAGTTGTGGTACTATGTCGTCCCCCTTGATACAGTTGTCAGTCTTTGTGTGGCCACCCTTACAACCCATAACTATGACACACACACATAAATACAAGTGACTGAGTACTGGTGGATTTCCCTTACAAACCTCTTCATGACCTCATCGCTTGAGGTCATAACATGCTACTATGCTGAATGATTTTCAAGTCATACGAGATTTAATTCAAAAAGTAGTTTTGGATTGTTAGAAAGTGCTTGGCAGAACAGAACAATCGACGCCAAAAAAACAAGTAAAAAAGACCGAAATTCAAAGCTGTGTGTCCAGTGCACTTGTGCTTTGTGGTGGTGGTGAGCGATGGGGGAAATATGAGAATACCAGGGCAGGGTGCAGGAGTAGAAAGCAAATAATAGACTCCAGGGGAAGGAAAGGAAGGGACAGGATTGGCTGGTAAGATACGTGAGTTTGCGTGTTTTAACCCGTTTACCACAAACCACATGTGCATTGCTTTGAAGCACTGACCAAAGTTATAGTTTTTTTAGTTTTGTTTTTAATCTGCTTTCCATACATATTGGTTTGTAGACTTTACAGTCCTCTACAATATGTGTAGTTTTATTTCTAGTCAAAATAACACCATTGTAGCATGGAAATGCAGACACACGTTGATTTGGAAAATTAGAGAAATACATGAACATGTTGTCTGTGATATGTTTCTGCAGGGACATTGTTAAGCTTGGAGTTTGGGTTTCATGTTTGTGGTAATTTTATCAGTTACTGCAGCTGAACAAAATCCAAATTAGGCCAGTGTGGTGTGTTGGTGTAGCCTGGGTGGAGCTGAACACCTGGCAACCACTCAACTGAGTGTCAAAGCCTAAAAGACCTGTCTGTAAAACAGACTATATGCCTGTCTTTAAGACTAAATATCCTTTTTAAACAGCAAATCCCTCCTCTCTGACTTCCATATTGTCAGTAGTGTTGTCACTATACCAAAATTAGGACTTCCATACCCTGCCTAAATATCTCAATACTGACACGATAACACAGCAACAACCTAAAACACCAGGAAAAATAATGTAATAATAGATGACAGAACATGGAACTTATTTTTTTTTAACTAAAAATCTATTAATTAAAAAAATGTACATGGTATGTAGTGATCTGATGTCCCCTACACTTGAGTTTATGTGATTTCTTTGTTGGTAAACTGATGATATTTGCAACCAGGTATCACTTATTAAACAACATTTAACTGCATAACGGGAGACGGCGAGAAGTTTCCCAAAAAAAGTGTGAGAAGTTGATGAGGGAAAATCTGCTAAAATCAGGAAGACACCGCAGCAACTGTTGAAAGCTCGGTATTGTGTGGTGTCGCTCTAGCCGCCGGACTGCTTTTCCTTTCTGTTATTGAGACAGTAAAATAATACTTGTGCTCTTCGGTGGATTATTTGTTTGCCGAATTACAGGAGATGCTTGGACAGATTCAGAAAAGATGGTGAATCTAATTTTATCGAGACATTTGGTCGGCAATTAGAGCCGCGTTGTTATTTTCTTCGTTCGTAACAGAGTTCCTCAGAAATAAACAAATGTTCAATTGCCTGGCCTGAGCAAGTACCATGTCTCTGTGCATTGACAATCATGCAATACCAAAATAAATGGGGACCATTAGCTGCCTAGATTGTGGGAAATGTTGTTTTTTTTAATCTAGAAATATGTTTTAGCTATAGTCTGCTCCAAAGTCATTACTAAGCCTTCCATCATGTCCTGGTATTTGCTTTGCCTGTATGTCTTCACTGAGCTTGGAGTCTGTCATGTTGTTCTGACAGTGATGGATTAGAGGTTCCCCATGATTTAGCATTGAGCTTAAGCACTATAATGTGGAGGATCCAAAGTACAAGAAAAAATGTAATCCGAGGAAGCAGTGCGACTTCCAGGAATTCCTTCCAGTCCCCGCTTTTGTATTTCTGGACATTTTGTTGTCATCTATTTGTAGGAAAACAACCATCTTCTTCAAGTGTTGCTCTGTTCACAGTTCCCTGTAGACACGAGTGGCAATGAAATTTGATTTTATGTTGACTGCACAGGTTTTGGGTGTTAATTTACGACCTGTAAAATCGGCGTGCCCTCTCGGTAGGTGCAGTGGTCCTGCTTTTTTACGACTCCCCCACTGTCTTGTGGTGGGGTTGACCATGTCCCAGGCGCAGCTGGTCTGGACCGCAATGAACCGAAGCAGAGATCTCAGCTGCCAGGAGGGACCTTTCTCAGGGCTTGAAAATTATTACCGGCCATTACTTCTCCTTGTTAAGCCAAAGCAGA
Source organism: Sebastiscus albofasciatus (assembly GCA_916701655.1). Classification (NCBI taxonomy): domain Eukaryota; kingdom Metazoa; phylum Chordata; class Actinopteri; order Perciformes; family Sebastidae; genus Sebastiscus; species Sebastiscus albofasciatus. The sequence goes on from CAKAOI010052062.1 coordinate 21,682, forward strand.
CCCCACCCCGTTGTTTAGCTTTTCTTACTTGGTATGAGCGCATGAAATTCTCGCTGTCAATTCACTAGAACCTGTTATGACTCAAGTGGCAGTGACTGGTTTACCACATATTAAATTATATTTGGTTTGAGGTCAAGAATTTTAAAGACAGACTGTAGATTTTGTTAAATTTTGTGGAACTAGCTACTTAATGTTTCTTTGACTTTTGTAAAGAGATGTTGAACGCTTTGCAACTAGTCCTTTTGGGTTTCAGTGACCATGTTATGCCAAATATGATAGACCTGGATCTAAATGGCCTATGCACCTCACTCATATCAGCGTTGGCAGACAGTCATCTCTAATTAGTTTTTTTGGAATTACTTCTCCTTTCAGACAAATTTCCATTTTAAAAACATTTCACAAAATAACACCAAATGTCACAGCTGACTACTCAACTACTCAGTTCTAGGATAATGTGATGACTGGTGCTGCCATTGAGACCTCCAATACCACTTCAACACAATAAAGCTGTTGCTTGACATTTTAGTGAAAATACAATAAATATCACAAATTGATTGGAGGGGAATGTAATAATTAAAGGTCAAAGCAGAACTGAACATTTTGTCAGTTCCATTTTGACCTGTATTTTGTATTTTACGAGTGTTAGTACTGTACATATACAGAAGTACCAAGTTGATGCCAAAATTCTGAAAACGTGGCGGTACCATCAGGGCTCCAGACCAAAGTTGTCTCATCGTCCCGGGGACGATATAAAATGTGTTTGGGACGTAGTAAACTCACTATCGACGCGTCCAAGGGATGCACCATATTTTGTCCTGATAATACTACTTTGCTAACAACAAATCTGTGTTGAAATCAGCAGGATGAGAGCTAGTTAACGTTAGCTGTTTGCAGCCTGGTGCGAGGGTAAATTATAATGATATGATGTGTTCAAATGTAATCTTGTAAAATGTATTTTTTTGAGAGAAACTAGAATAAATCCTGTTGTTTGAAGGAGATGTTTTACCAGCAATATAAAATAGATAATGGATATGGAATTATGTGTTATCTGTTCAACTCAAGTCTTTTGTTTTTTTTACTGTTGTATTCAATTTGGGTATTGAGAATCGTGGAATTTCACAGGTACTGGTATTGATGACTACATTTCTGTGAACCTGACATCCCTAACTGGTGGCAATATAGTCTCCTTGTTATATGGATGTTTTTCAATTTGTGTGTTGCCACGCCTTGTTGTGTAGTGTTAATTAAAGGCCTTGGCAGAAACGGTAGTATAAGCTAGGTGTGATTACTAGAGACCCATTCCATTCATTATACCTGCCCCTCTCCTTTGTACTGAAGATTTCCTGTTTTCCTCTTCAGGGGTCTGGATTCTACTTTCAATCAGGCTTTTCAGAGAACACAAAAAAGAGATTTGAACCACAAGCACACTTTTTTTTTTAGAAATCTCTCAACTACCCTTTAGGCTTTAGTGAACTTATTGAACCACTGGGATAATTGTTTTGACTGCACGCCAGAAAATGTAGCCCAGATACTCTTACCTGCTCCTTTATTTTAACCATGCCCATCTGTACATGAGCAGTTACACAAAGTTCTACCAGACTTAAATGATTGCTGGTACTAGTTTACCCTGCAATAGAGTGTGTGTAGATATCCAGTGCAGCTCTGCTCTGAATGCCTCTCTGGTAGAGGAGAAATGAGTGATGCATTCCCCGCATTTGTGCTCTCCAAATGATACCGCATGCCGAAGTAATCCGAGAGGAAATGACACAAACGTGTTTACAGCTGGCCTGTCCTCCCATGTTAGCGCAGGCCTCGGCTAAAATACGAGGGCTTGAATTTAACCTTTTGCGTCACACGGGAGGATAAATCAGGCCGTGTTGAGTAGCCTACATGGGTGTGTACATGTTTATTTCTGTGTATCTGTGTTAGTTTCAGCCTACATACCCATGCAGGCAGGAACTGGCTGCATCTAAGCTTTCTGTACTCACCCGGCTCGTATTTCTTTCCAGGTCTTGTTTAGTGTAATCAGGATCCTTTTCACAGGGAGCACCTGGGTTGGACAGTGCAAATAAGCGCACCTGGTTTTGGCCTCTACAGAGCAGCACAGGATTAATGTCAGGAAGAAAGCAGGGATTTCCTCCCTTGCTGCAGGAAAAAGCATTCACGGTTTGATGACACATTGGAGTGCAGTAAACGGTCTTGTTTCACAGCGGAGCAAACTGGCTGTTAGGGTTACATTCCAACTGGTTTCTTTGGGACTTCACTTCGTTCAGGCTTCAGGCTTGTGGAGAAGTTTCCCTTCGGATTTCAGATTTTATTAATCTTGTGGTAAACACAAACACGTCAGTTTGGTATGCGTGATCAGCCCTTATGTCAGTCATCTCTAATGTTGGTTCTCCCATCTCCCCAACATTTAAAAGCTACTATGTCATGCTGGGAGCCCCTTGAAGTGTATCTGTAACTAGAACACAGGTGCCTGCTGTCATCCATGTCCTCAGAGGATTTGTTTTTGCAGCCATTGGTCTAAAGGAATGCTCCTGTGTTTTTCATCATTCTGCGGCGTTTTCTGAAGAAGGCAGAATCCCTCTGACAGCTGCACATTTAGTCAGTTCGCAGCCTTTAATTTCGCAAACCTGTTGAGCTTTGACTTTGCCAGGTTTGCCCCGAGTCTCATTTAATCCCAGACAAAGCAGTTCAGTTTAGTGCGTAGACATGAGGTAAGGCTGTGCAATGCCTTCTCGTCAGTGTTAACTCATCTGCTTTTATCCTGGTGTTTGCATGGCGGATCATTGTTCCATTCCGACAGAGAGCTATAAGGCGAATACCTTGCTCTAATGACTTAGCCTGTTGGATGTTGAAAGAGGATATTGCGAGGCCTTCTGTTTGACTTAAAAGAATGAAGGGCCAATCAAAAGTGATGCCATTGGGCCCAAAATGACAGTTTCCTATAGACTTACATTGGGAAAGAGACGTCTGTAACTTGGCGGATACTTTTTTTTAGGTATCAACTTTCCAGTGCGAACACTTGAATAGCCCTTATTTAAATCATTGGGTCCTAAAAGTTGTAAAATTCCCTAGTAGTTAAATCTAGAGTTATTTTCCTTCCTTCGTTCATGTGAATGAGCCCAAGACCGCGGCTGGACCGAGAGCTGGGAGGCGGGGTGAAAGGAAACGCTACTGCGCTTGCTCAATGGGTCCAATGGATGCCCAAGCTTGCCGGATGATCCAGGTACTTTATCACTTGGCAGTCGAGCCATCTTGGCTTCATGTACCAACTGAGCAACTTTCATAGGAATGAACGGGATCCCGTCTCCAACGCCGTATCCAGCTCTCTTTGGCAATAACAGCTTGTACGGCAAGTGTCCCTTTTTACCTTACCCCACACAAGTGAAACCACACAAGGACTTGATGTTACATGTAATAGAAAAATCCTCATGGCAGAGTTTTCTACCCTTTTGGCGCCCTTTCTCAAAATAAATTCAAATACTGCAGAAAAATATACGGATCATTATTGGAACTAGAAAGTGTTGGATAACCGCAAGAATTACCTTGGCAAGTCGCAGCACCTCAGTCATTGGACTGGTTCCCTTTTCCACCTGAACAGGGGCCCACTTTTCCATCCACTACATTCAGCAGAGGTCACTCTAGAAGGGTTTTTATGAGCTCAACTGCAGCCTGAAACTTATTTGAAAACCCGTTGAAGGGTTGCAGCTCTCCGCTCTTGGGAGTTCTTTGTCTAAAAGCCTCCTGAGCATAAAGAAAGTGTTGAGAGAGCACCAGTTGGCTCTGTCCTTAAATCCGCTATGTGCCTGTGAAGAGGGAGTGTGTAGTGGCTTCTCTGGATGTGTGTGTGCCTACAGCCAGAGGCGGGTATTTTCTTTTCGTGAAATTGAAACTCCCTTTGATAGTGTCATATTTACTCACTTCGAAGGCGAGATGAAATTTAGGCCAATGCATTTCATACTACTCTATGACTGAGAGTAGAAATTCAGGATTCAGACGCAGCGTTTCCATAAATGTCGTCGAGATTTATAGCATCGGTATCAGGAGACAGGATGTGAGATTTGGTAGGATCCCCCTGCAGCTTGTTCCTGGCTCGAGCTCAAGCAGGTCTTATCTATGCATCAAGATAAGGGAGACTCCCCTCCTCCGTCGTTTGAGGCCTAGCCTGAAGAAATTCCATATACAGTTCTTCAGTCTGGAGTCCTCAGGCCGACGTCGAGAGACAGACAGTAAGGAAGCAGACGGTCTAGTTACAGACGTCCTGAGGGCGGTGGAGATGTGGGTGGTTAAATAGCCATACAAATTTGCGGCTTTGCTATGTATATTACCTCTGTAGTCAGCAGTGGTATGTCTTTCTCACCAATGCAAGTGTAAAGAAGACTTCGACTTTGCAGCCGAGGCAGTTTCCAACATACCGAGGTCACACTCACTGTCATGAGGGAGAGGGAGGGACGGGGCTAGTGAAGGAGAGTAACTTAAGGCATGCAAAGAAGGGAGGGATGGAAAGAGGGCAGGAAAAGGGCTCATGACTCTCAGGAGAACTCTCTTTCACAGATTTATTTTCGACGACCCGTAGAGTCACAAGGCTGGAAATGTGTATTTATGCAGCGAGACTCGAATGACTCCCAAGACGCGTTGTTTAGAAAATTAATAATCTATTCTGTAAACCTAATTATACAACTTTCCACGAAGATAAAAGGCCTGTTTGGGCTGTATGCAACCTCAAATGACTTAATGTTGGTGAGGGGTCTATTTGTGACAACTCTATGTCTTTGCTAATAAACCTTTCCTGTTTTGTAAATGTCTTCATGATTTGCCATACTTTTCTGTCACCACGTTACATAATTTAGCAGTATTTCTGCCCTCTTTGTACTTCTGTAAATTGGTTTACGATGCCATATATATAAAAGGTGCTTGTTAGGCCCGAAATAAAGATGACAGATATGGTGCAAAGGAGGTCGTGTGGCTCAGGGCCTATCTGTTTGGCGGCACCTGGAAGTTGTTCGACATCTTCCAAGTCCCATTCTCCACATACGCCTACAATCTAATTTTACTACAATAACATTTTGTCGTCCTGATTTTTTGAGTTTTTCCTTATCTGAATCGAAGGGTCTAACGATGGAGGGCGTTGCATTGAGGGTGTAAGAAAATATCGCACTATTATTTTTGTGATACTGTATTGATTCTCAAAAACAGTATTGATTTTTAATTAATCGTTTACATGCAAAGATCGGTCAATACTTTATTTCATTTGCAAAGAGATGTGCGCACTCAGTGTATATGCCCTCTCAAAGTAGTGCTATGATGTTGGATGTTACAGAGACTGTGATAAATGCAAACGCAGATCCCACTGTTCTGATAGTATAAAAAAAGTTTACTTTTTTTAACTCAGATTTTATGGATATGGTGCTGTGTTCTTTCTAAATTTGGATTATAAAAAATTGCAATATATCGCAATATATTGAATCGTAACCCCTGTATCATGATACGAATCTTATCGCCAGATTTTTGCCAATACACAGATACAGATTGTAAAGGCAAATGTGTGATATTGGACTACATAATTGACTGCTAATTGGCATCCAACTGTCACTGAGTCATTACCTTTAAGCTGCAGTGGGTAGAAATGGTTATTATGGATTTTTTTCCCCCAATGATGTCAAAAACATTCTGCCTCCTGCAGGTTCAATTTCTGGTGCATCAGTTGCCAACCCTGTCAGCCAAACGTTATGAGCTTCGCCAAACTGGTATTAACTGCAGTTCTATGTTTTGCAAGGTGTTTTCGTGCTCTCTCTATATATTATGTGGATCGAGTGCCACATTCCTTTATTCACGCAGGCCTCGTGGTAAATGCATCCCGTTGTTGGTATGCTAACTATTCTGCAATATAAATGAGACTTCTGTGACCACAATCTTGGGAGGCCCAGCGCGTCTGCCTATATCATCAGATCATATGTACACAGGCAGTGATAGAATTTGCAGCCTTGTACATCACCATGTTTTAACATCTGCCATTTCAGCATTCAGAAGCCCGTGAAACACAGGATCCATTTGTGCGAATACTTACTCTCTCTCTCTTAGCGGCAAGGAGCCAAAGCAGCAAATCTCCAATGAGTCTCCACTGTCCAACCCTGTAATAAAACAACCCCTCAACACCCCATAATGACTCCAATCTGGCCCCGGGTTGTGGGTGCAACTAGCGTGTATGTCACCCCACCACATCCCCTCCCAGCTGGCCAGAAACACATGCTAACCACAAGTCCCTGCTTGGGTTTTTCTGCTGGGAGTTAACAGTGCTATTGATTCCCCAGATCCTTTGGGAGTAGTTTGGGGGAGAAAGACGGGAAACTCTCAGGGACTTTAGGCTCAGAAAGTGGAGCTTTACTTTGCAGCTTGGTATGCAGTGCACGGGGTATAAACTGGATAATAAAATCTGGTTTATTACCCAGGGAGGAAGCAATCAAGAATTCACACTTGGATTTGAAGTTTTTCAAGCTCGCTTTTATTTTTGCGGTGATAAAGTTTTCTGACGTTTTCTTTTACTTCTTTTTGTTGCTTGTATTGAAGGATATAACGAATACCTCAGGCTACTTCTCATTATCTACATTGTGCGTGTTTATTGCCTCGCATCGCATTACATTTAATCCGGTGTTAGCTGTAAATATGATTGATAAGTTCTTTGTGGAACACTTAGCTTTTGCCTGGTATGTAGACTTTGGATCTTTGTTCGGGTGTCCTTCTATAAAATACTCTGCCAGCTCCGTTTTAAAGCTTGTAACCCTAGATGAAGATTTGGTCGGTTTTGTTTACTATGCTGTTTGTACAACTTTGTGTCGGTTCATGGCGAGATTTAAGCTGACCTCGTGTTTGGTCAAAAACATGGATTTGTTATTGTTCTTATTTCATTTTGGTTCCTTATTGTGGCGATTTACGAGAACAACTCAGTATCGCCAGTGAGTCATTGCTGCTACAGATCAGATCATGATGCATTTACCTGGTAAAGTCAGACAGAATGAGCACTCTTTATCTCATTTTGGCTACCTGTCTCGAGAGAGAGAGAGAGAGCGCAGATGCTGCCAATTTAACATGAAAGCAAATACCCGGCTGACGTTCAGGTTGTTTTTCTTCTGATCTCTTCCTGGTGGCAGGGAACATTCTGTGACTGGGAGCTAAGAGATGCAAGAAGATACAGAGTGACAATTAATATTGTCTTCTGTCAACAAGTGGCAGTGTGGCGTCCTTGGCGTCCTTTCAGAAACTAGATCCTTTTGAATCCACTTTCACGATTTAATTAACATACATTCCTTGCTGATATTTTGAGTACTGCGGCAGGTTTTCTATATGACAACGTGTTATTTGGCAAATTAAATGTAGTTGTAGATGCCTATTAAATTGGACTTTGTGTGATAAGTTGACAGAAACACTTCAGCTGCCAACAAAATGTAACATAAGATGCGGAATATGACATGGCTGTTTTTGGTGCAACTAGGGATGCACCGATCCGACTTTTCCTGTCACGATACTGATAGCGATACCTGGGCTTTGGGTATCGGCCGATACCGAGTACCGATCCGATACCAGTGTTTAATTAATCAGCTGCATGCCATCATTCATTTATGTGCAAGGCAACATCAGGCTTGACTTAAACATTGCTTTTTTTATTGTTGTAAAACAAAATGTAACAAATAAATAGATATGAATTTAGTGAATTGTTATCTATTATAATAAATAATAAATTAATAATAAATCATACACCAAAAACTTGGCAAAACAAATCTTCAAAATTAACAGGAATTACAGTTCAGGTGTAAACCTTGTTAATGCAGCAACAACTTGGTCAAAACTTAAACAGGAATTCAAATTCCAGTATATAATGTATATAGTATATAAATATAGAATTGAATTGATTAGATCGGCCCCATTGTCCCCGATATCCGATTCAGCTGTTTGAGTCAGTATTGGGCCAATATCCAATCCGATATCTGGGCATCCATAGGTGCAATAAAAGACATTTTTATATTAAGACAACAGAAATAATGCAACATTTTGGGGGGCTTTATTCACATGATGTACATTAAATTTCAGTAGTTGTATTCTTTTCTGTTACTTTGCATTTATACATATTCTTCTCCCCACAGGATTCTAAACAACAATAAGATTCAAGAGCTCAGAAATGGATCCTTCTTCGGATTGTCTACTTTGGAAAAATTGTAAGTATTATTATTATTTTCCCGTTTCTGCTAGTAACTTGCATGAGCATTCATTTATCTATGTTTACAGTCATTCCTAAACTTGTCTTTGTTGGTGTTTCCAGTGCATTTTAAAGAAAAAAATGCCTTAGCAGTTTAAATTTGTGCTTTAAGATGCACCCTCTAAAGAAAAAAAATAATCGTAGCTTTTAAAAGTCATGTTTTCCATCGTTCAAAGCAGATATGTAGGCTGTATATATCCGTGAAATATCACCAATGGACTTCCCAATGGTGGGGCTTTTTGTTGTCAAATATTTTCACAATATGTCACGTTCTGTCTACCGGTGCATTAGAAGGGACCGTTCATCACTCCACAAGTGACGCTGGGGCTTGTGGAGTAGGTTTGTAAAACAGATGTTGGCCTCATGCCAGTGGAACATCCAGGTCATAGAAAATGAGTAGGCACCCACACAGCACTTAGCCTCAGTCAAGATTATCAGTCCATAGTGGAAGACTGGAGATGGTACTAGAAAAGGCTAATTATAGGTATAGCCCCTAGGGTTGGTTGGTTGTTGTCTGCCTGGTGACATACTCTCAACATACAGCTGCTTGGTTATTCTGGGCATGGGGCCCACATTCTCAGTAGTAGTAGAGTAATGTATAGGCAACCTCAAGATACAGTAGTATTTACCACAGGCTGTTTGGAGGAAAACCTTTGACTGTGGAAAAAGAAGTGAGAGGAGAAGGAAATTAGTTCTAGATGGTGAAGACATTTATTGGTATAGTCATGTATGCTCCCTGAGATTCCTCGAACAATGGAGATATGTCGTCCACGCCATGTGACTCTCTGACTTTGGAGATTGGAATGTCATCACCCGTGTTTCCTTCCTACAGAGATTTCAAGAAAATGGCTCTGGGCCTGCACGTATGGGCCACGGATGATTTATCACTCCGGAATGGCTTCATGCAGATAAAATAACCAGACCTTTAATGGCCGTGCTTTTACCCAAGGCTACAATAACACATGACTGCATTGATATGGAATTCTAAGGGCATGTTTCCCCTGTCAGTCCTCTCTCGGTCTGGTGTAAAAAGACCAGCAATATAGAAGGTATATGAGGCCAAACCCATTTAGCCTTGAGGGATCAGTTCAGAATGAAGATTTAGGTTAAAATAAGCCCCTAATCGTCTGATATAATTGATAGCTGATGCCCATTTGATTTTATTCTTCACAGAAAACCGACAGACTTCATGTTTTTCTGGGCAATAATTTCAAGAAAAATTTATATTTTCAGGGCTGTTAAAGTTAACTCTAGATTGAAGATACTGTCATCATACGGAACCAGAAAACTTAAAGAATCCATTGGTACCAACCATGGAATAGCTTGTTGCAAAGGAGGCTAAATAACGCTCCAAACATTTTCAAAGGGGTCCCTTGACCTCTGACCTCAAGATATGTGAATGTAAATGGGTTCTATGGATACCCACGAGTCTCCCCTTTACAGACATGCCCACTTTATGATAATCACATGCAGTTTTTGGGCAAGTCATAGTCAAGTCAGCACACTGACACACTGACAGCTGCAGCTTGCCATGTTATGATTTGAGCATATTTTTTATGCTAAATGCATTAACTGTGAGGGTTTCTGGACAATATTTGTCATTGTTTTGTGTTGTTAATTGATTTCCATTAATAAATATATTCATACATTTGCGTAAAGCAGCATATTTGTCCACTCCCATGTTGATAAGAGTATTAAATACTGGACAAATCTCCCTTACATAAAAAAAAGTGTGATTCATTTGCGATTAACTATGCGCAATCATGTGATTAATCAAGATTAAATATTTTAATCGTTTGACAGCCCTAATATTTTGTGCAAAGTGCATGCAGAATTGTTATGACTAATACAACTGTCTTTGTCCTTGGACCCTGCTGATACTCCTTTTTTTTTAGTAAATTATCGAAATAAAGCACCTGCAGAATTTCTTCCTATTTTCATCTTGTGGTCATAATTTGTTGTTTTAATTAGCCCTGCATGACTTTTCTTGAGTTGACTCCCATTTTGATAAGACAGATAGTTTATAGATTTGCAGGAGCATTCCCAGTTGGCTCTTGAATCGGGTCAAAGGTTAGTTTTTAGAGCTCGGGCCGAGAGGAAACACAGGAGGCCGTGTGCTGAATGTGTAAAAAACCCAATACATAGAAAGCCCTTCGGTGCTTTGTCTGTGAATAACCAGTTGATTTGGTTATAAACTTTGTCTTTGCATCAATCCACAGGCAAGTTTACCTCCAAAAGCAGCTCCCATTGTCCCTCAGAGAGACCCCACCCCACTCCCGTCCACCCTCAACCAGTGAAGCGAGATCACTCGATGGCTTGCTTGCTTTTGTCATTGTAATGAGGCCAAGCCAAGGCCAGAGGTGTTAGCAGTACGATTCCCAAACACTCTCTGAATGCTGAAGCCTCTCCGTCTCTGAAATATCCCTACACCCTCCCTCCTACCTTCAATCACACACCCCCGTCTCTCCACTAACTCTCGAGTCTGTTTGAATGAGCCGAGGCTCTCCATCTTGCCTTCCACCCCTCCTTCCTCCTGCCTTTTTTTTTTTTTTTGGTCCACAAAGAAAGTCTCCCTCATTTGGACTCTGCCTGTATGCAGTGGTGAAGACTGAGACAGCAGCTGGCTGTGAGTGCCAGAGAGGGGTAGAGAATTGATTACGCCTATCCGGCGCTCTGCATGAAATTGCAAAGTAACTGTGGAGACCGCTGTGTTTTGTCGGGGCCAAAGGTGCCCCTGCTTGGAAATAAGCCACACTGAATCCCCATTATCACTCTCCTCATAGAAATAGGAGCCAAGCTAGGCGACCGTCACATGCTAATTCCTTGCTAAATCCGTTGCTGTGGAGGAATGCTTATTGTGGAATACAGAGCTAAAGGATAACGGCTGCAGTGTGCAGTGTTTTCTGAAGAATTGATTGTTGTCTATTCACGAACGCTTAGGGAAGTTAAGTATGTAAGCAAGTAACGCATTACATATAAAGTTAGTTTGAAATGGATGTTGCAGAACTGCTTTTACCAAGTGAGGACATTGTTGACAAAGCTCTAATTTACCTAATCAGTGGGATTAAAGCAAGACGGTAACTTTTTTTTTAATCGGAATCTTCTTTTTACAAATAAAAAGTTTAAGTCTAATGCAATAAAATGCACCCTTGCTCAATTCAGTTGCACTCAGTAATTGTGTTGCTACAGTCTTACTTGGTCTGGTATGACCAGAAGCTTATAGTGGCTAAGGTTAGCTAATGTTCTCTCTCATCTCTCATCTGCAACCGCTTATCCCGTTAGGGGTCGCGGGGGGGCTGGAGCCGATCCCAGCCGACATTGGGCGAAGGCGGGGTACACCCTGGACAGGTCGCCAGTCCATCGCAGGGCTGACTAAAAAAAATTCTAAAATATAACAGTAGCAGTACAGAGGCGTAATAAAAACAAGAATACTGCCTAAGTAACGCGAGGAACATAGCCGTATCCAGCTCAA